>JAQQSU010014415.1:0-11424 GCA_028627135.1 Pseudochirops cupreus | reverse complement strand
TATATTAGTAAATAAAATATAAAATTAAAATCAATAGACTTTCAACAGAATGCTTCATTCTGACAAAGAACAGATATTCCCCCAGCTGTATGAGATGATGCTGAAGATAAGAAAGGATTCTATCTTCAGCATCATCTCATACAGCTGGGGGAATATCTGTTCATTTCTAGGCAGTGACATGACCTACTTGAATACACTTGTTAGCTATGGCAATGAGATTTTGCCATTGATCCTGCTTCTAAAAGGTGACTGTTTTGATTTTCAAACAATGGAGTCCTCAACCTCTGTAATGGCAAGCAAAGTAGTGCTTTGCTGCTTGGTTCAGCTATTCAAGTGCCTTTGAGCCTCACCTTTGATTGTTTTAAGTCTTTCCTGGAAACAGTACATTGTGTTGTCCTTAATAGGCCTAGGGGAGTTTGGAGACCTTCCCTGCCCTTGATAGGCCTAATGTCATCACATGGAACCCACAGTGGGAGGAGCTTGCTGAAAATGCAGAACAGGAAGGATTGAACAGGAAGGAGCAGAGGAGAGAGAAGCTTGAGTACAAACTGGGACCAAGCAGACCTGAGAGGGAGAATGCTCATGATTTTGGCACTCTGTCTATCTGTTCCGTCTGTGTTGATGTTACTTTGTCAGAATGAAGCATTCTGTTGAAAGTCTATTGAAAGAGAATGTTACTGCTATTACAGAAGCCCTGGGACTTTACTGTTGTTGAAAAAGTCCTGAAAGAGGACTTTACTGATGGTTTGTGTTTGATTTCTGAGACAGAAGCCTTGTCTGTTGATTTGTGTTACTTTGTCAGAAAGCAAAGTGAGATGATAGTGCTGGCAATGTGTGTAAATATTGTTGTAGCTCTGTTAAGCTTTGCCTTCCTAGAAACAGAAACTTCAATGGATTGTAAGCTGAGGTATGAAACAGGAGCAGAGAGCTGCCTATGTGTGAATCCAGAGAAGAGTTGGGTGAATCCAGGCAAGAACTGGGAGAGGCCAGCCCATGGAAGAGGAGCCCTGGGGTTTGGAAGTCAACCTCCTCGAGTTAAGAAGAAAGAAGGCTTTACTTGGACACTCTGTATTGACTAAGGAGATTGTGGCTTACTGAATGATATGTTTTGTTTAAGACTATGTGGCCACCTTAGTAATAAATTGTTATGTTATATTATTGTGAATGTTGTGTTTTAGTTTCTTGAATGTTATGCTTTAGTTTATTACTAAATAAATAGAGAGTTCACTATACTGTGCCATTAGATCCTTAAAGTTATTCACAGCAGCAGTCCTTTGGAAAGCTACTCATGATTGGCTTTACAACCTCCTGATCATTCACTGAGAACTATCAAAGCCTGGTGAGAGGAATGTCCTAATCCCTGATCCCTTAAAGAAAGATAAGAAAATTTAGTGAGGGATTAGGGGGGACCTCCAAGCACATACCAGGTAGAATCATGGACAGATCAAGTACCAGCATGGTTTGAAGTGCCCAAATCCTCACAAGGAGGCATCCAGGTGATTCACAGTGGTAAGGAAAAGGTGTCACTATGTATATCAACCTCGTGGAGACCAGTGATCTTTTTATGGAGGATACTAATACTCATGGGCTCAGAATTATTATATTTCTAGGCCCCCTTTGTTTTATGATAGTTCAGGCATGAAATGATTGGGGCCTAAACTGGCGTGGTAACTATGAGTGAAAAGAAGTGTGTATATACAAGAGATATTGTGAAGGTAAAACAACAAAAAAAAAGAAACAAGATTTGATAACAAAATGAATATGTGGGGTGGATTGTCATCAAGGATGACACCAAGATTATGAGTGTCAGTGATGGGGAGGGTGGTGGCATCCTCAGTAGTCATAGGAGAGTTGAGAGGAGAGAACAGTTTTTGGGAAAAAATATGAACTATATTTGGGATATTCAATTCAAGATGTCCCAAAGTAGATAATCATACTAGACATGCCAAGAGAAAGGTTAGAGCTGGATAAATACATCTGAGAATCAACTACATAGTAAAGATAATTGCATCCACGGGAACTAATGAGATCATTAAGTGAAACAGTATAAAACAATAAGTGAAACAAACCAAAGACACATGCATTTGGGTTACATCCATGGTTAGAGAGTATGATCTAGATGAAGATCTAGGCAAGGAGATTGAAAAGGAATGATCAGAACATTAGGAGGAGAACTAGGAGTGAGCAGTGTACCAAAAACCTAGGGAGTAGAAATTACTCAGGGAAAAAGGGTGATCTACAGCATCAAAGCTTGCAAAGAGGTCAAGAACAATGAGGATTGAGTAAAGACCATTAGATTTTGCAGATAAGGGATCAATGATGACTTCGGACAAAGCACTTTCTGTTGAATAATGAAGCCAAAAGCTAGATTTATAAAAGGTTTAAAAGAGAGAAAGAAAAGAAGAAGTTGAGGCAGAGCCTGGATGGCTTCAGCTGAGAAGAGAATGTGACAATAGCTGGCTGGAATGGTAAAATCAAGCAATATTTTTTAAGGATTGAGGAGATATTAATGTGTTTAAAGTCATTATGGAAAAATCCTATAAGTGTATAATGAAAGACTAAAAATTAGAGAGAGGATGAGTGTGGAAAGTGGAGGAAATCATCTGGAGGAGAAAGGATGGGATCAGGGATGCAAGTGGTGGGGTTTGCTTCATAAGGAAAATTGTCACCTATTCATACAAGGCAGGGGTAAGGGTAGAGATAATGTGAGAAGAAGTCTGAGTGATATGAGGGGAGGAGGGAAGAAAAGGAACTTACTGAATGATCTCAATTTTTTTTCACTGAAGTATCTTCACTACAACAGCATCTTCAGTTAAGATGTGCAAGAGTGGGTACTATGGGAGACATTCTTGATCTTATTGGAAAAGCCTATAATTATCTCCTCTGCATAGAATTCTATCTCTAAATTTTAGATACTATTTACCATACTAAGGAATGACCCATTTATTCCTATGCTTTTTAGTGTTTTAATAGAAATAGTTTGATATTTTGTCAAATGCTTTCTCTGTAGCTAGTTATATAATTATGTTTTTTAATAATAATGATAATAGCTAACATTTATATTTTGTTGCTTTTAATTCATTTCAGTCTAACTCTTCATGACCCCATTTAAGGTTTTCTTAGCAAAGATACTAAAGTGGCTTGCCATTTTCTTCTCTGGCTCATTTTATGGATGAGGAAACTGAAGCAAACAGGCTTAAATGACTTGACCAGGATCACACAGCTAGTAATTGTCTTAGCTAAGATTTGAACTCAGAAAGATGTCTTTCTGACTCCAATCCCAGCACTCTACCCCTAGAGCCACCTAATTACTCGACACTTACATAGCACTACTACCATTCCTTGTGCTAAATCCTTTATATTATTTCATTAGATCCTCACAACAGACCTGAGAAATAGATGTGCTTATTATCTCCATTTTACAGATGAGGAAACTGAAGCAAACAGAGGTTAAGTGACTTATCCAGGCTCACACAGCTAGTAATTGTCAGAGGTTGGATTTTAAATCAGGCCTTCATGACTCCAAGTGGGGCACTCTATCCATTGTTATTTAGTCTTTTTTCAGTCATGCCCCCATTTAGAATTTTCTTGGCAAAGATACTGATTTGCCCTTTCCTTCTTTAGCTCATTTTACAGATGAGGAAACTGAGGCAAACAGGGTTAAGTGACTTGCCCGGAGTCACATAACTAGTAAGTGTCTGAGGCTAGATTTGAACCAGATTTGAAGATCAGTTATCCTGACCCTAGATCTGGCACTCTATTCATCGTTCTACCTAGATTTTCCACTACAAAAATAAAAAATAAATAAATAAAAGGAGAGTGACAGAAATAGCATAAAAGAGGAATACCTCAAATTTCCTAAATGATGAAATGAAAATTATCATCTTTTTCTCAACTGAATTTTAAATGTAATATACTCTACTTTTCCCGCAGACCACAAAATTAGGGCTACCATAAGTATTTAGTTTCAAGTGGCCAGATAATGGGACAGAAATCTTCCAACTTCATCTAGGCTAATTGTAAATGTTTTTCAATTGTTTATATACATATTTTGGGGAACATTCTCCACTGTGCTTCTATAACATTTGATTCTCTGAATTCATTTGGGAGTATACTCTCTAAAGTAAGCCTCTATTTTGCTGAAGATTTCTAAAATGAAAATGAAATGATACTTTTAAAAAAATTATAAAATTAGTTTGGATGAGATTGGAAAATGAAAATAATGCAACAAATCTAACTTTGTGGAGTTACTGTGTTAGCTTTAAAGAACCACAGAACTGTATTATTAGGAGGAGCATAAGTAATCATAGAAGTATAGGATTATAGATTTAGAGTTGGAAGCATCTTAGTAAGAAAATTGAAGCACATTTCCAAAGCCCAGCAGATCTCCCCTTGCTATCCCCACTTTCTAATGCTTGTAGTTACTGACCCCAATAGGGCTCTGCCAAACAATTGTCTAAGTAGCTGGTGTAAGATGTTCCCTAGGCTCCCTAAATGAGTGAGAGCAAAAGCAGAAAGATGTTTAGTGAAGTCCTTTAAGCATGAAATATTTGATGGCTTCTTTGCAGTTTTACTGTCTTTAATAAATTGTTGTTCAGTCATTTCTGTCATGTCCAACTCCTCATGTCCCCATATGGGACATTTAGCAAAGATAATGGAATGGTTTACCATTTCCTTTTCCAACTTATTTCACAGATGAGGAAACTGAGGCAAACAGGATTAAGTGACTTGCCCAGGGTTACATAACTAGTGTCTAAGGCTGGATTGAACTCAAGTCTTTCTGACTCCAGGTCCAGCAATCTATCCACTGTGTCATCTTGCTTAATAATCAATTAAGCCACACAAAAGTTGATTATCTGTGAATCATCAATATAACAGGTTGTAATAGTAATGAAATTTGAAGATCCCTTTGTATTGCTAAGCTAAGAGGTACTTAGCACCTCGTTTCAAATTAAGCCTCTGCTAAAGAAACAAAAGGTATGAACCCCTGCTGCTGACATAACAGGAAGGGGCTGAACAGGAAATCCCTGTTGCTAACATGACAAGAAGGGGCTGAATAGGGAGGAGCAATACTGTATATAAGGAAAAACACTAGCTGGGAAAGTCAGAACTTCTTGGGATAAGCATTGTGGAGGCAGGGCAGCTGCTGGACTGAAGACTGGACTGAGAAATGAGAAGAACTGAGAAAAGGAATGAGAATTGAGAACTGAGACAGAATTTCTTGGAGCAAGCCATTGAGGAGGCTGGATAAAGTGATTTTGATTTTTTGAATGGAGTTTATGCTGCTGAAGACTCCTGAGGGCTAGCTGGAGCTGCTGAGTCTAAGGGCCAGCCAAGCTGCTGAGGATTTCTGAGGACCAGCTGGAGCTGGAGAACACTGAGGAAGCATGACTGTTGTGCTGGTATTTTATCTGTTTGTGGCTTTGTTAAGCCTTGACTTCCAAGGAACAGAGACTGTAAAGGATTTAAGGTGGATTGGACACTGTGAGCTTCAGCATGGAACAGGAACAGCATAGAGAGCTGGACAAGGAACTGAGAGCTGTCTGCCTTTGAACCCAGGTGACAGTTTGGTGAAGCCAGGTAGGAACTGGAACCATGGAAGGAGATCCAGGGAATCTGAGAGCCTACGCCATATCAAGCTGAAAGAAGACTTTACTTGGATGCAGTGTACTGACTGAGAAGATTCTGATTTACTTGTGACCAAGGGGTGGATGGCCTGTGTATTTTCTGATTATTGAATAGTGAATGATGACTGAATAGTGACTGATTTGTAATTTAGTGTGCCCCATGAGTGAAGAACTTTGACTATTGTATTTTGTGACCCTTAAGGAGGTAAGGATAATTGAATGATTGAGTTGATTGAATGATTGAGTTACTAAGTGATTAGTTGACTAAATGGTTGTACTTTGTTCAAAACTACGTGACCACTGTGGTGAAAACTATGTGGCTATTTTAGTGATAAGTTGTTGTGAATGCTATATTTTGATTTTCTGTGATAAATTGTAACATTGTGAATGCTATATTTTGATTTTCTGTGAATGTTTTGCTCTGATTTGTTATTGAATAAACAGCGTTCACTATACTATGTAATCAAAACCTTGAGAGCTGTTCACAGCAGCCATCCTCTGGAAAGCTGCTCATGTGTGGATTTACATAGGTCAAAAGAGAACAAGAAATTTCTATAGTCATGGACATTTTTACATTTCAGCAGTCCTGAAGTTTTTTTCTCTTTTATGTACTCAACATCCACTCAGAATAGCATTCAAAAGGGCTTCTTTTTACCCACTTCTTTTTTTTTTTTTGAGAGGGGAAGGCAAGGCAATTGGGATTAAGTGACTTGCCCAAGGTCACACAGCTGGTAAGTATGTCAAGTGTCTGAGGCCAGATTTTAACTTAGGTCCTTCTGATTCCAGGGCTAGTGCTGTATTCACTGCACTGCCTAACTACCCCTAACCAATTCTTTGAAGTAATGTGACTGGCAGGGCTGGGGTGTTCTCTTTGAGGAGTTCTTTTATGCAAGTGATTAGGTTAATGGGGCCGCTAGCTTGGTGTCTGGAGTGGACAAGATAATAAACTATACTCCTTTGCTGGTTAATGATAAAGGGATTCCTAGCCTTTCTTTAATCTTTTGGAAGACAATATATGAGATGGTAGGGGCTACTTAGACTATTTCCATGTCTAGATGTTTCTTGGGACAAGTATCAAGGGTATTCATGACATGCACCACTGTCACAGTCTATTGATTATGTTTTAAAACAATATTGTTTGTAGTCAGTGTCATGTGGTGCCTGTGCATTTTACATGATACTAAGGCATTTGAAACACTAAACATCATTAAAAAGTTTGGGAGGGGTTTACATGTTCTGGTTCATTGAAATGTTGAAAGTTTCAAGATTCTTATTTAAGCATAATTCTAAATGTTTAGATAGCATATTATGTGTAAATCATTATGTACTGTTCTTATTTTTCTTTGTGGGGTCAGAGAAAAGGAGGGAAAAAATTAACTGAATAACAGTCATCCTGAAATCATTCTGTTCATTTTCTTTAATAAAATATTTGAGAGCTGTTACTCATCAACACCCGTTAAGCCAACTAGTACCTAGAGTCCTCTATCTAAAGATGGCTTAATTTAGTGATAGTGATAAATTAGCATAATTTAACCTCTCCATACACACATGCACATAGGCATATATGTGTACTTACTGGACTTAACTGTATTGTAAAATCTTAAGATAATGCAAATGAGGGAGCATCATTTATATATATGCACATATATGTACTATTAAAGTTATATAGCTCTTTGCTTGTGAAAAATGATGCCATAATTCCAAGTGCCAGCTAAATTATTATAGAACTAGTGAATTTATTTAACTCAATGAGAAATGAACAATATTAGGTGTCTGCATGAGAAAATCTAAGCAGTAGAATTTAAGGTATTCTTTATATGAAATAAAGCATGATTAGTTTAAAAACTCATTACGTTGGAAAATATATATGTTTATGTGTGTGTGTGTGTGTGTGTGTGTGTGTGTTTGTGTGTGTATACACACATTCACATATGGACTTTGTATCTAAAAGATGTAGATGTAAACCTATGAAAAATGAATCCTTTTGGAATAATTTTTTTTTATCTTAATGAATTTCAGGTCATATTAGTTCTTTGTTAGGTATGACTGATAATCAATTGGCAAATATTTATTTAGGACCTTAGGACCTACTGTGTGCCAGGAATTCTACTAGGCACTGTGGATACAAAAACAAAATAATCCCTGGTCTTAGGGAGCTTACATTTTATCAAGAGAAACAACCATATGCATAAAATACAAAACATACTGTATACAAAGTAGATACAAGGTAATTTAGGTATGCGGGATACAGTGGCAGTTTTGGGGTACAGTGTTAGCAAAAGTCTCATGTATGAGGTACCATATAAGTTGGCCTTTGAAAGAGTCAATGGATTCTAAGAGGCAGAGTTCAGGAGAGGGTGCATGTCCAGCATGACAGCCCAGTAGGGCAAAGGCATGGAGAAGGATGATGCAGTGTGGCTTGTGAGGAACATTAAAGAGAGTTTGGTGAGACTGGAAAATATGTGAAAGAAAATACTGCATAGCACACATGGAAAGGTAGGTTGGAGTAAGTTTGTAAAAAACTTTAAATGCCAAATAGAGGAATTTGTACTTTATCATAGAGGCAAAAATGAGTATAAGTAGATTCTTGAGCAAATGAGTGAAATGGCTGCTTGTGATTTTGGAATATCATTTTGGCAGCTGTGTAGAACATTAATTGGAGAGGGAAAAGATTTGAGGCAGGATCATCAATTAAGAGATTATTGTCATAGTATAGAAATTTCATGCATAGACTTCTTAATTAGACCCTGATTTCATGACTCATATTACTTTTATTAATGAGTCAAACTCTTCCCAGGGAGTGTTCTTAACTTCAAGACCTGTTATTTGTGCTGCCAGCCAACCCTCTGGAGACTGGCTTATTTAGCATTTGCCAGTACTTAGTATGCTAAGTCCTCTGGCTACTTCTGACCTAATCAAAGACAAGGCATTAGTTAGTCTAACTTTCTTGCTCTCAGACCATCTGCTTCCCTTTTCCCACAGGGCAGGACCTGAAAGCAAGGCAAAAAAAAAAAAAAACAACAAAACACAAAGTGAAATTATAAAAACTTTAATGATGAGGTTCTTTATCAATCAGAAGCAACTTTCTATTTTTATGGAATCTCAGAGTTGGAAAGGACATGTACAACCCATTCCTGAATAATCACCTTGACAGTATACCTGAAAGGTAGTCATTCAGCCTCATCTAGTAAACCCTTGATGAAGGAGAGCCTCTTGATGCAGCCCACTCTACTTTGGGACAGCTCTAATGGTTAAGAAGGTTTTCATTCCCTTGATAGCATACCTGAATATGCTTCTTTGAAACCAAAGTAAGGAAGATCTTAGAGGAATTCTGGTAATATGGCAGAGTGAATGGTATATGAGGGGCAATTTTCTTCACCACACTGAAAATGCAAGTTTAGTATCCTCACACACAAGAAAATTCAGCAATGAGAGGAATAGGAAAAGTGAAATAGCTGGCCATAAAAGAAGTCTTACAGACTAATGGCCAGTTCATCTGGTGGAAAATTACAGCAAAATTTGGTTGCTTGGAGAAGTTTGTCGGTATTGAACATCAGTTTCACAATGGCATGCTTGCTCAAGTTCTGGATAATAGGCAACACTCTCACGCTTTCCTAGTCACCTGTGGAGTGAAACAAACTGTGTGCTTGTTCCCATACTTTTTAGCATGATATTTTTGTCAGTCTCCTTCAATGAGGATGAAAATGGTAGCAAGGTCAGCTGCAACACTGACGGTAAATTTTTTAATTTGAAAAGTCTACAGTGCTAAAGTGGACGGAAAGTTGGTGCTTGATTCTTTGTTTGTAGATGATTGGGCACTTAGTGCAGCTTTTGAAACTGAGATGCAATAAAGTGAGGATTGATTCTCTGCTGCATGTGCTAATTTTGGCTTAACAATTAACACCAAGAAAACAAAAGTTCTCAACCACAGAACACCACACCATCCATATGGGGAACCGTCAATTATAGCAAATGGAGGAATGGTGATTGCTATGGATAAGTTCACTTACCTTGACAGTATACTTTCCAGGGATGTATACATAGACGATGAGGTTGATGCACACATTGCCAGAGCTAGCTTAGTGTTTGGGAGGCTCCAAAGGAAAGTGTGAGAGATAAGAGGTATTAGAAGGCCTACCAAACTGAAGGTCTCAATAGCCATTGTGCTGGACTCTTTGTTGGATGCCTATGAAACCTAGACAGTATACCAACACCATGCCAGGAAACTGAATTGATTCCATTTTAATTATCTTATGAAGATTCTGAAGATCACCTGGCAAGATAAGGGACTAGACACAGGTCTTTTCTTGAGCTAAACTGCCAAGCATTGAAATTCTACTGCAGAGAGTACAACTCTATTGGGCTGGCCATGTTGTTCAAATGACAAATGTCTGTTTGACCAGAAGACTATTTTATAGAGAACCGCACATGGCAAGCACTCATATGAAGGTCAGAAGAAGTAATACAAGGATACTCTAAAGGTCTCTCTGAAGAACTTTGGAATTGATTGTGTAACATGAGAAATACTGGCAAAGGACTGCCTAGCATGACGTGCCCATGTTGAAGAAGGCTGCGTGCTCTATGAGCAAAGCAGAATTGCAGTAGCTCAAAAGAAATATGAGATGCACATTTAGACACATCTACACTCCAAATGTTTGTGTGGGCTTGACCTGCGGTAGTGCTTTCCAAGCTTGTATTGGTCTGATCTAACATAGTGGTGTCATTTTGGTCCTCTAATGAAGAACAATAAACCATGTATATGTGTGTTTCTGTGGACACACATATAAAATAGGTTACCAAGGCAATCTATAGGGAGGATGACCATGTAGAGAAGGATCTTCTAAAACCAAATAAATATGACTTTAACAGATTCATTGTATTTACATATTTAAGGTGAATGAACTTGATCCTATTTTTGTTGGCAGATCTATGATGATATTCACATATAAAACTGCTTGCTCACTAAAAGTCAAAATAATAGGATTAGAATATTAACAAAACCGAGGACAGATTTTCTTAATCTGTTTCCCAAGATCATGAATATAAGACTAAATTAGCAAAGGATATTTTGTCCTAAAAACTTTTTTTCTGGTAAACAAATCTAGAAAAGGAAAAAATTTTCAGACTTTCATCTCCTTAATATGGAGAGCATATCTGACATATCTAGGTACTAGAGAAAGGGAAAATACCTTTGTGATTTCAAAATTATCAGAAGAAACAACAAAAGCATTTAGTAGAATAGACATATCATTTTAATATAGTTCTCGCGTTTTATTTGTCTATTTTATTTAAAAAGTTCCAAAACATCCTACAGTCATTAAAAGTTCGATTTATTTTACTACTGACCAAGATTATAGTATATTTAAAAATTACCTTATTAAGATAGATGAAATTTAAAATTCTAGTTATAGAAATGGAAGGTGGGAACCTTGGAATTTAAACTCTGTGTGTGTGCATGTATGTGTGTGTGTATACATACATTTATACACACACCCCTGTGTGTGTATGGGTAAGAGCAGAAGAAAGCATTTTGGCCATCTATAGAAATACTCTGTTCTACTTGACTTCTTATGAGGGTTTTTTGACTACTTATTTTTAAAAGATTATGATCAAAGCCATAGAATTAAAGCTGTAATAAAAATACATTTTGAAACACTCAAGTATATTGGCCCAAGTTCTTAATTAAAAAAAAAAAAATATATATATATACATACACACACACACACACACACACACACATATATATATATATATACATATATATATGTATATATATTTAGCTTTCTACCTGGAAGCA
>JAQQSU010014414.1:0-11424 GCA_028627135.1 Pseudochirops cupreus | reverse complement strand
TTGTGAATATTATAACGTTTTGAATGTTTGTCTTGATTTGTAATGGAATAAACAGAGTGTTCACTATATTTTGTAATCTGAACTCTAAAAGCTGTTCATAGTAGCATTCCTTTGGGAATCTGCTGGTGCATGGCATTACAGGTGGGGGGCTTCCACATGCATACATCATTTTCCTCACTTGGAAATTAATTAAATTTCTATTTGTGTCCTGACTCTCTTGTATCTAGCCTGCTCTGTTTGTTTGGCTCTGGACACCCATTGTTCTAATACAGTTGACATTTCAAATCCATTGCTTTCTCTACTGTTTGCATTAATTAAAATTGTGTCAATTCTCAGAGTATAAATATAAGAAAATACTTGAAGTAATAATGCTCAGGGCAATGCATTTATAAAAAACAAAATCTTCATTCAAACCATAAGTGTCAAAGGTCAAAATGTCTATTTAGTCTTTTTCAGAAAGCTACTAATATCAACCTGCCTAGACCAAGGAAATCCCCTACATTGGCAAGAAGATCCACACAAAAGACTACAACAGAATTGTACTGACTTATTAGTATACTGATAAAAGACCTAATGCCATGCAAAGAACACTATATAAATATCCAAAATGTATTTTTAAAATCAAATTAACAAGAATGACATAAGACTTCAGATCAAGGCCAAGGTCCATGGGAAAAAGTGATCATATCCAGATTACTAAATGGATTCAATAGTGAAATTTATTTTTAAGTTGAAATGAGGACATATTGTAAAGGTGGCCTACACCAATGAGAGCATGTCTCATACGGAAATTAATTTTAGTTACACGAATTCTTCTTTTTCTTTTTCTTTCGTTGAGTAGGAAGAAAAATTTCACTACATGCATTAAATTCCATAAACTGCTTACTAGTACAGGAAACTAAAAATGAATGATGAAATAATGGATTTTGAGAAGTCCCAAGTTCAAATCCCAGTTTCATTAATTATTAATTGCAACTTTGGGTAAGTCATTTTACCTTACATGTGGGTCTGTTTCCTCAACTGCAGAACTACGGTCTTAGCTTAGCATAGCCATATGGTTCACTTCAGCTATGTATATACATATATACATACATATATGTATGTGTATATATACATATATATGTATATATATATATACATATATATATATATATATGAAATGATCAATCCTATATTGGAGCTCCTAAGAATGAAGAAAAGTAGCTATGGAGGAGGAAAAGGAAGAAATGCTATAAAGAAGAGGAAGGACTTTAAATAGCATAATACAGAACTTAAAACTTGGAAGATACAGGTAGAACAAACTAAAAAGAGAATTCATTACTAGTAAAGAAATTATTGAATCTATGAATCAAAGACAGTTCCAACAAAAGATGGCTCGTTAACAAGCAGAATACATATGTAATTGCTGTAGAAAGAGTTACGAATCAAGCTTATTAACAGAAAAAACCACAACCACTCTAGGACTCAGTTTCCTCATCTGTAAAATGAATGGGAGGCAGCAGAACCAAGATGGCAGAGCAAAAGCAGGAATTAGCATGATCTCCCACTCCAACCACCTCAAATATCTGTAAAAAAAATGACCCTAAACAAATTTTAGAGCTACAAAACCCACAAAATGACCCAGAGAAACAAATCTCCCACTGAAGGCAGCCTGGCAGGACAAAAGGAAGGATCTGTTGCACCTGGCTGGGAGCCAAGCACAGTCTGGCGTGACCTGCTCCAGCCCAGACTTGCCACCCAGACCAGCTAGAGCAGACTTCAGGAAAGTGAATCAGCAGCAGCTGTGGCAGTTTCCAGACTTCTCAACCCATAAATGCCAAAGAGAAAGTAAAAGGTCAGTAGGAAACTCTGTTGGCATTGGGTGAGAGAAGAACATAGTCTGGCCCCTGCCCCTGAGGCAGCAGAGGTGGCCCCACTTGTTGCAGCTGCATGGCTGCCTCCCGAGCTCCTAGCCTACAGATTGTAGTGGTTTGATCTGCTTGGATCTGGGTCCCAGTCTTGGGTGGTTGTCCTGGGGTGGGGAACGTTGCTGTGCCAGAGCTTGTCATGGCTGTAGAGAGGGCACCCTCTTCATAGCTCTGACAACTGTGAAAACCCCAGCAAATTGGGGCACAGCTCTCTCCCCTCTAAAAGCAGAGTTCTACTGTGGCAAAGAGCTCAAAAGTCAAGTAATCGGCTGGCAAGATGAGCAAATAGAGGAAGTGCATTCAGACCACAGAATCTTTTTTTGGTGACAAAGAGGATCAAAACATGGAACCAGAAAAAGACAACAAAGTTACAGCTCCTACACCAAAAGCTTCCAAGAAAAATATGAACTGGTTACAGGTCACGGAGGAGCTAAAGAAATATTTTGAAAATCAAGTGAGAGAAGTAGAGGAAAAATTAGAAAGAGAAATGAGACTGACGCAAGAAAATAATGAAAAATGAGTCAACAGCCTAATTGAAAAAAATTGAAAAAATAACACCTTAAAAAATAGACTAACTCAAATGGCAAAAGAGGTCCAAAAAGCCAATGAGGAGAAGAATGCCTTAAAAAGAAGTATTGGTCAGATGGAAAAGGAATTTCAAAAGCTCACTGAAGAGAAAAATTCCTTCAAAATTAGATTGGAGCAAATGGAAGCTAATGACTATGAGAAATCAAGATACTATAAAACAAATCCAAATGAATGATAAAATAGAAAGCAATGTGAAATATCTCACTGGAAAAACCACTGATCTGGAAAATAGATCCAGGAGAGATCATTTAAAAATTATTAGACTACCGGAAAGAAATGATCAAAAAAAGAGCCTATACACCATCTTGCAAGAAATTATTAAGCAAAACTGCCCTGATGTTCTAGAACCAGAGGGCAAAACAGAAATTGAAAGAATTAACCAATCACCTCTTGAAAAAGATCCCAAAAAGAAAACTCCTAGGAATATTATAGCTAAATTCCAGAGCTTCCAGGTCAAGGAGAAAATATTACAAGCAGCCAGGAAGGAAAAATTTGAGTATTGTAGAAACACAATCAGGATAACACAAGATCCAGCAGCTTCTACATTAAGGGATCAAAGGGCTTGGAATATGATATTCCAGAGGTCAAAGGAGCTAGGATTAAAATCAAGAATTGCCTACCCAGCAAAACTGAGTATAATGCTTCAGGGTAAAATATAGTTATTCAATGAAACAGAGGACTTTCAAGCATTCTTGATGAAAAAACCAGAGCTGAACAGAAAATTTGACTTTCAAATACAAAGAAGCAAGAGAAACATGAGACAGTAAACAGGAAAAAGAAATCATAAGGAATTTATTAAAGTTAAACTATTTATATTCCTACAAGGAAAAATGATCATTGTAACTCATGAGACTTTTCTCAGTATGAGGACAGTTGAAGGGAACATACATACACACACACACATATGTATGTAGGAGGGTGTATGTATGTATAAATATATATGTGAGTATGTGTATATGTGTGTATATGTATACAAAGACAGAGGGCACAGGATGAGCTGAATATGAAGAGATGATATCTAAAAAATAAAATTAAGAGGTGAGAGAGGAATATATTAGGAGAAGGAGAAAGGGAGAGATAGAATAGGGTAAATTATCTCATCTAAAAGAAGAAAAAACTGTCACAATGGAGGGGAAGAGCATTGAATTTGGCTTAAGGAGGGAATAATATAAACACTCAATTGGGTATCTTACCCTACAGCAGTGGTTCTCAAGCATCCTAATGCTGCGACCCTTTAATACAGTTCCTCATGTTGCAGTGACCTCCAACCATAAAATTATTTTTCATTGCTACTTCATAACTGTAATTTTGCTACTGGTATGAATCGTAATGTAAATATCCGATATGCAGAATGTATTTAAACTGAACATAACCCACAGGTTGAGAACTGCTGCCCTACAGGAAAGTAAGGGGGAAGGGGATAAGAGGAGGGATGATGGAAGGCAGGGCAGATTGGGGGAGAGGGCAGTTAGAAGCAAACACTCTTGAAAAGGGACACGGTCAAAGGAGAAAATATAATAAGTAAGGGGCAGGATAGGATGGAGGGAAATATAATTAGTCTTTCACAATATAACTACTGTGGAGATGTTTTGCATAACTACACATGTGTGGCCTATATTGAACTGCTTGTCTTCCCAGTGGGGGTGGGTGAGGAGGGAAGAAGGGAAAGATTCTGGAAATCAAAGTTTTAAAAACAAATGTTAAAAAAATGTGGTTTTTTAACATGCAACTGGGAAATAAGATATATAGGCACTGGGGTATAGAAATCCATCTTGCCCTACTAGAAAGTTAGAAGGGGAATGGGGGAGGATATAGGAGAGAGCAGATGGGGGGAAGGGGTATTCAATAGGCTTGATATCTTGGGGAGGGGGTATGGGAAAGATGGGGAGAAAATTTGTTAACTCAAAATCTTGTGGAAATGAATGTTGAAAACTAAAAATAAATTTTAAAATAAATAAAAATAAAATTCCTTAAAATTTTTTTTAAAAATATTTTTTACATGCAACTGGAAAATAAGATATACAGCCTCTGGGGTATAGAAATCCATCTTGCCCTACTAGAAAGTTGGAGGGGGGAAAGGGAGAATTTATAAGAGAGAACAGATTGGGCTAAGGGGTATTCAGTAGACTTGCTATCTTGGGGTGGAGAGTAGGGGAAAGACAGGGAGAATATATGTAACTCAAAATCTTGTGGAAATGAATGTTGAAAACTAAAATAAATGATAAATTTATAAAGAAAAAAAGATAAAATTAATGGACTGTACCAGATAATCTCTAATATTATCTTCCCTAAAGTGCTATAATGCTATAAATGACTAGTGATAATTATTTTTAAACATCTAAGATAATAACAGTTATAGAAAAATTAACTTTAATGTGAACTAAATGAATTAGAGCTCAAAGTTTAAAAGACAAATGTGAATGTTGGTGGTTACCAAGTTAAGAAAAATAAAAATTCTAAAAATGTTTACAAAATTAAAATAATGTTTATAAATGTTACTGTAAATAATTATAAATGACATTTATGGTATCATTTAAAATAACTGTATATCTACTATCATTTTCAAATACAGGACATTCCAAAAGTCTTATAGTAAAGTTTATAGTTTACTTATATTAAACAGTAAAATTGTACCAAGACTTTTGGAACATTTCATAAAATAAGATGGGCTCACAACAATGAAAAAACAGTTACGATGTATCATCTTAGTAGTGTTTGTACATGATGGGAGCTGTACCGCAGTGAACATAGGAGCTCATCTTCAAATACAGACAATATCATTACTCGGGGAGTGAGTGGGGTAAAAGTTTGTGCCCTCTCATTCTACCTGTTCCATAACTTCTACCCCTATACTGATAAAAGGCCTAAAAGGGTGTGAGGGGTGGAAGGGACTAACTAAAATGCAATTTTTCAAAAAATTATTTTTGGAGATTTGATTTATTCTGGTTATTTATGCCCCCATCACATATTTACTGCAAATTTAAAAATTTAAATTTGGTATGAAAACAGTCTTCCATATCTTTCCTAAACCCAGTACTGGGAGTGGGGGGTAGTGGGGAGAGGGAAGAAAATAGATTAGATGGGAAAACACATAAATTTGAAATTCAAAATGTCTCAGGAAATGAAAAGATCCAGAAAAAGTCATTTCTCTCTTAAATTAATTGACATCACCTATCAATGTCTGCTGACAGTTTATTCCTTGATAACCTTTATTCAAGTATTTTCTTTCTTTCTTTTTCTTCCTTCCTTCCTTCCTTGTAAAACTAGATCCTTTACTTCATTGGTTTAGAAAACTCTAACTCTGCAGATGCACAACTTTTGCAATGTACAATCTTCCCCTCTTCCTAAATTCCATATTATTGTCCAGAATACCATCATCCTCACTGGCATTAAAGCTCTCTAATTTGGCAACATCTTCCACTCATACTCTCTCACTTCCCATATCCAATCTGTTGCCAGAGCTTGTCAGTTTTATCTTCACAACAACTCTCAATTATATCCCTTTCTCTCCTCCAACACTGCCACCCCACCCAGCTAAAGGCTCTTATCACTTCATGCCTAGATGATTGCAATAGAAAAACTGGTCTGCCTGCCTTAAGTTTCTCTCCATTCCAGTCCATTATACCCTAAGCAGTCAAAGAAATCTTCTTTAAGCACAAGTCAGACCATGTCCTATACTACTCAATGAACTCCAGTTACTCCTGATTATTTCCTAAATTGAATATAATATCCTATTTCAAAGCCCTTTACAACCTGGCCCTTTCTAGTATAAAACTTTACTCCTCTCCACATACTATGTGATCTGGTCACACTGGTTCTCAAAAAGAACTATGAACTGTTAAAACATGAAAGAATGTTCCAATAATAAGAGTACTACTAATAAGAGAAATGTAAATCAAAATAATGTCTATACATTATATATAAAAAAAAGATTACGTCCTTGGCTGCTACCTTTTTTCACATTTTCCGTAACTTTATTAGCTCCCTCAGGTTTAATCATCTCTATGAAGATAATTTCCAAATCCACATATCTAACCCTATTTCTTCCCTGACCTCTAATCTCATACCACCAACCACAATTTAGAGATTTCCAAGTGGTATGCATCTCAAAGTCTTCATATTCAAAAGCGAATTGATTTTTTTCACCTAAAACACACTCTATTCCTAACTCCTTATTTCTGGAGGATATTATGAGCCTTAGAGTCACCCAAGTTTGCAACCTCAGAGCCATCCCCAAATCTTTCTTCCCTCATGACACATATCCAGTCACTTGCCAAGTCTTGTCCATTCTACCTCCTTATCTCTCACATCTGCCTCCTTTGCTTTACTTAACATCCCAAGTTCAAGCCTGCATTATCTCTCACGTGAACTATCACAAAATCCTCCTAATCATTCTCCCTTCTTCAATCTTCTACCCTCTCCTATTTGTCATTCACAAAGCTGCCAAAGAAAAATTCTTAAAGTACAGGTCTGATCATGTCACTTCCCTATTCAAAAAGCTTCAGTGGCTGGCTCCCTCTTGATTACAGAATGGAAACTCCTCTGTTAGACACTCAAAGCCCTTCACAATGTGTCTCCACTATTCCTTTTGGAAGCTCATCACACATTGTTTCCTTTTCACACATTCTACAACTCCAGCCAAAATGGCCTACTTACTATTCTCTGTACATTATATTCCAACTTCTTATCTCCATGCCTTTCTGCATGCTGTCCCCCCATGCTCATAATACATTCCTCTTCAACTGTGCTTTTTAGAATTTCTGGGTTTTTCTAAAGTTCAGCTCAAAAGTCATCTTCTCAATGAGGCCTTTCCTGATCCACCACATACTAGCAAATTACCTCAAATATAATTTCTATTTAGTGCTGTATATGTTGTTTCCTTGTGTACTGGTTTATATATCTCCAATGCTTAAAATACCATCTAGTACATACTAGGTGTTTCACAAATGCTTGTTGACCAATTAGGCACTGATTGAAAAAAAAATTCCAAAACTCTGATCCTTTATAAAATCTGAAATAAGTTATTAATATCATTCAATACATATGCAAAATTAAGCACTTGAAAAATCCACCACTAATAATTATTCATTATTTTAATTATTAATTATTTTTCCAAAAGTCATCAAATGCTATATGAACTTAATAGAACAGAAGAAAAAAACAAATACCTGATGGGAGTTTTCATAACAAGTAAAATAAACCTGAATGGCAAGAATTAATTAAAAATGAATGATTAGGCTTTGGGGAAAAACAAAGTGAGTGAAAATTAAAATGCTAATAGTAGATGGCAAGGTCAAATCATTTTGGCCCATTAGCACAATGCTAATCATCACAAATGCCTATTTTTGAAAAATTCTACTATTTAAAAGTCACATAAAAATCCTACTTGATTGTCTTTGCATGTTTTTAAAAAGAAAATGCATTTTTAAAGAACTTAATGGTTTTTTAAAAAAAAAATTTGACCATACTGGTAATTTTAAAAATAAAAGACTACCAAAAAGTCTTACAATTTATATAAGAATGCTAAGTACAAATATAAGTTTTGAAATTTAACACTTACTAAGTATGATTTTTTTTTTAGTATTAATCTATTCTAAATTTGCATAGCTAAATACACTTGAAATGCACCTACTCTTCATCTTTACTTCATCAGTTGAGGGAATAAAAATTTTTTACAGCAGCAAAGGAGGCATTAGGCAAAAGATTTGCAAAGCATAATAAGAAAAAATTATAAATAATAATATAATAAAATAATGATATATTATGTATAACATAATAATAACATAAAAATAATTAATTAAAATGTTTTTAATAAAACTAAGAAGACTTTTTTGGTCTGCACCTGCTGAATTTACACATACAGGGCACTCCTGATGTAGGAACTCCCTCTATCAATGTAGATCAGAATCCTTTCCCTAGAAGTCTTAGAGTGCTCCCTGGGGCATGTAATGTTTCAATAATTTACCCAGGGGTACAGAGGCAGTATATGTCTGAGAAAATGGAACCCACCTCTTCTTCCAAAGTTCTTGCTTATTCTCAATAACCTCTATTTTTACAAAAACTACTAGCCCTCAAAGTTTCATTGATAAGTTGGACGAATTTGTAAGAGACACTTAAAAAATCCACAGATGACACAAAACTATAAAGGATAGCTATCATGTTAAATGGTAAAATATGGGTTGTAACAGTTGGAACAATGGGCCAAAAGTATAAAAATAACATTTTAAATTAAAAATACAAATCCTGAATTTGGTTTAAAAAAAAATTGAGGAGATGGGAAATTGCTGGCTCAAAAGTCATTCATTTGAAAAAGTTAAGGACTTCAGTTGACTACCAGCTCAAGAAAATGAACCGCTGTCAAAAAGACTAACATAATACTAAGGCAAGCTCACGCAGTGTCCAAAATGATGAGTAATAACTCCACTATACATGTGCATTAGGTAAACTTCATATGGAACACCACGTTCACTTCTGAGCGTCATATTTTTAAGTGTAAAACATTTAGAAAGCGCTCAACAGGAGAAAGGAACTCTCTATATTACCTCAGAAGAAATGGTGAAGGAAAAGACAAGTTATAAGTAAGTATAATAGCAAGCAAAGAAGTCCTTAGCACCTTGCTTCAGCTACTTAAGTATTTAGCACCTTGTTTGAGTAACAAGTGTCTTTGAGCTTTGCCCTGATTATATCAAGTCTTTGTTAAGAAACAGAACTTGTGAACCCCACAGTGAGAGGAACTTGCTGATGCAACAGGAAGGGGCTGAACAGGGAGGAGCTAATGACCATATATAAGGAGAAGCCCAAGCTAGGAAAGAGCAGAACTTAGAAGAGAGCACTTGTGGTGGCAGAATTTTAAAGGGGAACTTTGTAGTGGCTAGGCACTCTGTCTGTTCTGTTTGTGTTGATTTTTGTTTGCAATACTATGTATAGAAGCCCTGGGATCTTACTGGAAGGCCTTTAAGAGGATTTTCTTGTCGTCTGTTTACAGAAGTCCTGGAGGAGGGTTTTGGAGGTCCTGAGACTGTACTGACGATCTGTGTTGAGTTCTCAGACCTTGATGTGGGTCTGTGTTGATTTCACAGGCAGATAGTGAATTGGTGATGGTGCTGACAATGTGCATGAATGTTGTTGTTTATGCTCTGTTAAGCTTTGTAATCCCAGAAACAGGAACTACGAAGGACTTGAGGTGGACTGAACACCATGAGCTTCAATATGGAACGGGACCTGGAAGAGGAACTGGATGAGGACCTGAGAGCTGTCTACCCTTGAATCCAGGTGACAGTTGGGTAGTTTCAGGCAGGAGCAGGGACCATGGAAGAGGAACCATGGAATTGGGGGGCCAGCCTTGAGTCAAGATGAAAAGATCTCTCCTTGGGTACTTAGTGCTGACTCAGAAGATCATGATTTACTGTGACCTAGGTGTTTGAGAACTTTGTACTCTGTACCTTGTACCTCTTCAGGATGACTGAGTTAAGGATGATTGGAAAGAAATCTCCAATCAAGAAGAAAGAAGACTTCTTGACTGAGAGATTAAGACAAAGTGACCTAGGGGATGGAGAACTTTGACCTTTGTACTTTGTGTCCCTTAAGGAGGCTTCTTCCTTAAAAATAATTGAGTTAAGGACCTAATGAATGATATTTTTTAAACTTGAAAACTAGGTGGCCACGTTAGTGATAAGTTGTTATATAATAACATTGTGAATGCTGTACTTTGGTTTCTGTGAATGTTTTGCTTTAATTTACTACTGAATAAACAGAGTTCACTATACTGTGTGATCAGAACCTTAAAGATGTTCATAGCAGCAGTCCTCTGAAAAGCTGCGGGTGCTTTGCTTTACAGTAAGGCTTACATGAAAGCAACCTTAAAAATATTTGAAAGGTAAACATGTGGAAGAGGTTTTAGATTCTCACCAGGACTAAGGGACAGAACTAGGAACAATGGGGCTTAACTTACACGAAGCCTGGTTTCAGCAACTTCAAAAGGAAGATCTAAATTTCAGGAGTGCAAAAATGGAATAAGAATACTTTATAAAGTGACAATTTATCCACTGTGAGCTATACACATGCAACATCTGACCATCAGAGGTGATCCCTGCATGAGGAAGGAAGTGGAATTAAATTCTATGCTCCTCCAAACTCTTGCACTGAGATATTTAGGAAATAAAAGGTCTAAATTTAAATGAAATAGTTTTTTTCTTATTTTTAAAAAATTTTTATTGTTAATTAACTTCTGTTTATTTTTAGTTTACATCATTCATTTCCACAAGATTTTGAGTTACAAATTTTCTCCCCATCTTTCCCCTACCCACCACCCCAAAACAGCCATCCCATGTTTACTCCCTCCCCCAATCTGCTCTCTGCTATGTCCTCCCCCATCACCCCTCTGGCCTTCCAGTAGGGCAAGATGAATCTCCCTACCAGAGTGCCTGTATATCTTAATTCCCTTAATGTAGAATTAATAATAATAATAATTACTATTATTATTATAATATTTTTTTTAACATTTGATTTTAGAACTTTAAGCTCTAGATTCTTTCCCTTCCTCCCTTGTCACCAACCCCCACTGGAAAGACAAGCAATTCAATACATGCTGTACATGTGTAGTTACGCAGAACATCTCCACAATGGACATATCGTGAACGACTGACTATATTTCCTTTCTTCCTATCCCGCCCACACCCCTTGTTCCATTCTCTACTTTGTCCCTGTCCCTTTACAGAAATGTATGCTTCTAACAATCTGCCCTCCCCCCCGCTCTCCCCTCCATCATCCCCCCTCTCTCATCCCCATGCCCCTTACGCTAACGTAGGGAAAGATACCCAATTTGAAGTGTAAGTCATTCCTTCCCTAAGCCAAATTCAATGAGATTAAGGTTGACCCATTCCCTTTTGCCTTCCTGTTCTTCCCCTCCATTGTAACAATTATTCGTTGC
>JAQQSU010014413.1:0-11424 GCA_028627135.1 Pseudochirops cupreus | reverse complement strand
ATATGTTTATGTGAATATATAATACAAATAGAGTATATAAATAAAATAAATTTAAATTTATATATAATTGATATAATTGTATTTACATATTATGTAGTTCCATATATATTCAAATATTTATATGTTAAATATTCTGAAATTTTCTACCATAGAGATGGTTATTAAACTGCAAAGAGAAGAACAAAAATAATATTCTATTTTTCATCTCTCCAGCACTGCATTACTTTACTCCATAGCAATCTCACCTAGCTCCCTTGCTGTCCCACCTAACAAAACAATCTGCTCTGTAGGTCAGTTCAGAAACACCAGCTGTGAAGCCTAAACTAGTTCTGCCTTTACAAATTTGCTCCAGCTATGAGAGGAAGAATGACTGGTGCCCTCATCAAGATTATTGGAGAGAGTGGAGAGCACTAGATTCAAAGTCAGAGAAACTAAGAATCCCAGCTCTGATACTATCTATTTGAACTTGAGCAAGTCACACTCTCTCTAGGCATCTCTTTATCATCTGTAACATAAGTAGGTTAAACTAGGTAGTATATAAAATCCTTTTAATTTCTGAATCTATGATTTAATCATTTTATGAACAACTGTACCTTCCTGCTCAAATGATTAAATTTCCTTGTCTCAATAATTAAAAGGGGATGGAAGTCAAAGATAGGTGGCCTAAGATTAAGATTAAATAAAAACTCACAGAGACAAACTTTAATCATTAAGGATTTCTCATTAATGAATAAATTCAAAGAAATGTTCTAAGTTCCATAAGCATCTATTCAGCATCCATATTTGCCCATCACTGTGCTTGGTATTGGAGAAAGAAAAGAAAGTGCCAGAGGGGAGAGAGCTGACAACATGTGAACAGGTAAGTAATATAAAATATACCCAGAGCAAATGCAATGTAATTTTAGAAAGAGCTAGAGAAGAGAATAAACAACTAGGTAGACAGAAAAGCTGTATGGGAGGTGGCGCTTATGATAAAGATGTAGGCAGAGGAGGTAAGGGGTTTGAGGACAGCCTGTATTCAGGCATGGAAATGGAAGATGGAATGTTATGTATGGGGAACAGTATGAATGCCAGTTTGTTTTTTGTAGGAAATTTTGACCAGGCCCTGCTAAGGCTTTTAATCACAGAACATCTACTATGTTTAACCTGTTTTCTTCTGAGAATGTAGAGAAACCTCACATGGTAACATCCTTGGAAATGGTCTGCCCTCTGCTAGACCCCTGATTAATACCTGTTTACTATAATCTCGATGTTCCTTAACCTTAGTTACCTTCCCTCTTCTTTGTACATAGTTGTATGTTATCCCTGTCTCAAAGACTCCTAGACCCATCTTGACAATTGCCAAAGCAGCCACAAGCTAATGAAACATCCAGCTTTGGGGGATAAAAGTCATCTCCAGGAGAAGGGTCATTGTTCCTGTGACATGGAGAGACTCTCCACTCATTTAGACTGCTGTTATCAGGACCTGAAATGAGCTTCCTTGTGGGAGATAAAGTAAGGCAATAGGAATCCGCCAGTTGCAACTAGTTTTACATCAAAAATCTTTGATTTTGATGCCTTTCAATAATTCTCAGTAAATGTAATATTAGTGCTATTATCGCAGAGAGTGTTCATCCTAAGGTAAATCTGAAAAGATAGGTTGGAGTCAGATTTTAAAGGGCTTTAAATGGCAAAGAAGTTTGTATCTTTCCCTAAAGGTAATAGGAAATTAATAAAGCTTTTTAAGTAATCAATCATTCAATCAATAAGTGTTTATTAAGTATCTTGTATGTGCTTGACCCTGCTAGATGACAAGTATACAAAGACAAAAATTACAGTCCTTGATTTTTAGGAGTTTATATTTTACTGGGGAAGACAGTATAGTCATGCATAGTCAGCCCTGCACTTTAGAAATATCAATTTGGCAGTTGTGTGGAAGAGAAATCAGGAATGGGAGAGACAGAAAAATTATTAATTTTCTGTAATTGCAGGCACTCTTCCAGTCAAGTTGGATAAGTATCAGAGAGTAAAATGGGGAAAATACATACTTAAGTTTGCAGTGGAAAAGAGAATGAAAAATAAAATCTGAGCTATTATGTTTATTTTATTAGCAAGAAATGTAGATCTAAAATATATACCAACTATGAGAATATTTTCCTTTCTGTGAGTTTCCTCAATGCAGTCTTCACATCCTTATTTCTCAGGCTGTAGATCAAAGGGTTCAGCATGGGAATCACTGTGGTATAAAACACCGAGGATACTTTTTCCTGAGCCAGGTTGTTACTGGAAGCAGGTTTGAGATACATGGACATGAGGGACCCATAAAACACAGTGACTGCCATGAGATGAGAACTACAGGTATTAAAGGCTTTTGATCTGCCCTCTTTGGAGTTGATGCGGAGGATACTGGAGAGAATGAAAACATAAGAAATTATGATTGTCAAACTGGTTGCTACCATGTTGAATCCACCAATGACAAAAATCAAGAGCTCATCTAGGTAAGTGCTAGAGCAAGAGAGTTTCATGAGGGGGACAATGTCACAGAAGTAATGACTGATTACATTTGACCCACAGAATGGCAACCTCAATATACAACCTGTGTGGATCACTGCGTCAGTGAAGCCCACAGAGAACACAGAGATCACCAGCAAGGAGCAGACCCGAGGAGACATGAGAATGTTGTACAGTAGGGGGTTACAGATGGCAACATAGCGATCATAAGCCATGGCTGCCAACATGTAGCACTCAGAAATAACACAAATGAAGAAGAAAAAGAGTTGAGTCATGCACCTGGGATAGGAGATAGTTTTATCTTTGAATAAAAATCCCACTAGCATTTGGGGGGTAATGATAGAGGAATAACAGACATCTAAAACAGACAAACTGCTGAGCAAATAGTACATAGGGGTATGGAGATGAGAACTAAATCTAATCAGTATGATCATGCCCAAGTTGCCCATCACAGTAACTGTATAGATGCCCAAGAACACAAAGAAGAGAGGCAGCTGCAGCTCTGACTCATCTGTTAGTCCTTCAAGAATAAACATAGTCACTTCAGACTGATTTCCTCTTCTCATTTTCTATGAGGGAACCTGTGGGAATGAGAAGAAAGCATCACATTAGGAAGGTATGCAACTCTTCCCCTTCTTCTTGGTTCCCTTTCCTTAAAGGAAGGTAAAAATGACTGGGAAACCCTGAACTCTGGACCTCTCCTGATCCTGTCACCCTTCACCCCACTGCTATCCTATGCCTAATTATTTTATTTCCTCTAGGCAGAATTGGCCTTAGAAACAAAGATGAGACAAAATTTGCTGGAAAAATGAGAAAGTGGTCAGCAGGAAGTAGGTATAGACCAACATTTCCCACATTATACCAAGATAAACTCTAAATACCTAAATAGGTATATGCCTTAGATATAAAAGGAGACATATGGGGCAGCTAAGTAGCACCATGAATAGAGCACCAGTCCTGGAGTCAGGAGGACCTGAGTTCAAATCCAGCCTCAAGTACACTTAACACTTACTAGCTATTTGACCTTGGGTAAGTCACTGTGAGCAAAAACAACAATTTATATATTACAATAACACTTTCCTAGGACAGGTCCTTCTCTACCTAGAAAGCCAAGAAACCCATATTTTCTTCTTAATTCCACTCTGCTTCTACCTTCTAATGTGGGAAGGATACAGTGTAAATTAATTCAGAAATAATAATAGTAACATAATAATGTAATTGACATTTGCATTGTGCTTTGAAATTTACAAAGTGTTTTGCATGTATTATTTTATTTGAATCTCACAGAATTCCAGTGAAGCACAGATATTAATAAGCTCATTTTACACATCAGGAAACTGAGGCTTAGTGATGCTACCTGATTTGCCCATAGTCAAATAACCAGTAAGTGTCAGAAAGAGGACTTGAACTCAGGTCTTCCCGACTCCAGCTCTAGCCCTTTTTCCAAGAGCACAATGTTGGAATTTCTCTTTTGCCCTTATTGTCTCTTTTATCATACATAATTGTGACTCTCCTCTTATAAAATATGAGCTCCCTGAGAGAAAGAACTGAATGGGGGGGGGGGAGGGAAGAGGGAAGAAAGAGATGATGGTTATATTCACAGCACAGGTTGTATCACCTTGCTCATGGTATTTGATACATGCCTGTTGATATAAATGGAAAGAACAAAAACCCCTCAACTGAATATTGTGTATTTGTCATGGCCAAGCTCAGTCAAAAGAAGAAACGAGAAAATGTATCTCGCTCTCTTTTTTGCAGGGTTGGGGGTTATGAATGTGGAACATTGTATATGCTAGTAGACACAGTCGAAGGATTGATTAGTTTTGCTGAACTGCCTCCCACCCCCTTCTTGTCTGTTCTATGTTATGGGCAGTTATTATAAGTGAGTTAGTAAAGTTACTGAGTAGAGGCACTATCTTAGAGTCAGAAAGGATCTAGAATCAAGTCTGAGACATACTTTCTGTGCAACCTGGAAAAAGTCACTTAACCTCTTAGTGTCCCAGACATCTAAGAGTTTCCATGTAAATAAAAGCCATTGGTCCAGACCACCACTGCCATCACCCAAAAAATAAACTAGATAACTGATCATCAAAATTCCATGGAAAGTCCAAGGCAGAAAATTCTCAGGAATAAACATATTGTGGGAAACAGAGAAAGTGTATTATAAAGCACTTTGTATATATGTATGTATGCAAGTGTATAAAGCACTATGCAAACCTATTGTTATTGTGTGTAAGAGGATAATGCAAAGGTAACACAATTTTAAAACTGATCAATCTGAACATCATAACTAGGAAACTCACCTTCCTCTACCTTGGTGTGGTAATTGAAATCTCTCCCTTTCTGTCTTTTATTCCAGTCACTTCACAATCTCACATTGCTCTCTAAAGCAAAGCAAAAGGTAAGCAAAAACCACATTCGTTCTTGGAATCTCATCTTCTCCAAAATGTCTGAACACTTCTTTATGCATAATAGCATCTTCCTGAGACACACAGTGAGTTCATGAGTTTTGTTTTCTGTTTGAGTATCTTAGGTCTATAAATACCGAATCAGTTGCTCCCTAAGGTGTTCTTCATCTCCTGAGAACCAGCTGTTTTTCTAAAACAATGATTTCCCAAGCATTTTTTTTCAATGAGACAGCCTCTTTTGAAAATGAGCAAGGCCAGAGATGTCACAGTGCCATCTAGCCCAGGATTAGAAATTGTTTTTGTATTCAGCATCCATGATTCAGACTAGATGAGGAAAAAATGATGAAAGTTTATAGAATTTCGACTTGGCAAATTTCTAGTTATTTTTAAAGGCAAGAGAAAGTCTTCTCCATATAATCCCACCACCCCACTTTCCTTCCCCTCCCCATGGTGATATAGTATAAAAACACTAGGTTTGAATCAGAATATCTAGATCGAATGATTATGGATTTAGTTCTAGAATTTGCCTTAGAAAACAAAGTCTAACTCCCTTATTTTACAGATGAGGAAACTGAGGTTTAGAGAAATTATTAGTTGACTGAAGGTACTTAGAAAATAAGTGTCAAACTGGGATTTGAACCTGTGTCATCTAACTGCAAATCCAGGGTTCTTTCTACTATCCCATGGTTTATACGCCAGATCTGGAGCTCAGTTTCTTTATCAGTAAATGAAGGGGTTGTTGTTGATTACATGTGAACGACTAGTTGACTTCTCAGAGTCAGCATGGTGCAGTGAAAAAGGCACTGGCTCTATTGTCAGAGGACCTGGGTTCAAATTCTTCTTTGTCTGTTTACTCTCTTGGTGAGATGAGTCAAGGTTACCTTTCATGGGCCATCTGCAAAATGGACTGGATAGCATCTGAAATCCCTTTCAGCTCTTTTTTGAGGATCAATGATCCTATGATTTAAGGGGTTCTATGTGTTGGCAGTTCTGGAGAACCGCTACTCTACAATCCATCAAAGACAACCCTCCCTCCTGTATTCCATATTTCCTATTCCCTCTAACTCTACACTTCTGCAGGAAGATTATCAGATGACACTAAATTCAAAGAGGCCCATCACCAAAATGCTGACCACCAGATCAAATGTGTGGTCACCACCAACTTACAAAACCATCTAATAAGGTGCAGAAGTGCTGTGATCAGTGTCACCACAGGAAGCACCTATGCACTTTGATGAAACCACAGTGCTTTTAAACTTTGAAGTAAGTTCTAAACACTGTGCAGTTGAGAATGTAGCCTACTGACTTTCTTAGCTCTCACTTACTATTCTCTAAGGATCATCAGACTTTTCTTTCCATCCACTTTTCAGCAGAACTCTCCTATATGTGTTGTCTCCCTCAATTAGAAGGTGAGTTCCTTGAAAACATGGACGGTTTCACATCTTTCTTTGTATCTTGACTGCTTAGCAAAGTGATTGACATTTAATAAATGCTTACTGAATACTTTTTTCATTCCTTTATTCTCATATTCATCGTGGGTTATGTGTAGTGAATTGCTTACCCCAGAACAATTTCTGCTCTCCTATCCAGGACACACACTACCCATATGGTAGAGATTAATTCTGGAAATATAAACTCTGTATAATATTATGAGCAAAACATAACTAAGAAGGCTAAAAGATTACTTTGGCATTCCCAAGCCTAATTCTCCATGTTGCTAGTCTTCACCATTAACATTAGCAATTGAATTTACTGTAGTTAAAATAATTTATAGATATTCATAGCATGAATTTCTCCTACAAGATACATAAGAATGTGAATGATTTACTATTAGTCCTCTGTGAACTAGTGTGGAACCTGCACAATGTGTGCAAATTGAAGGTAGCAGGAAGTTCCTGAACTACATTACAAATGGGCAGAAGTGTCATCCAGTTTCCACCAGTGACCTATGAATATGTACAAAACATAGGTGGAAAAATTAAGGCAAAGAGCAACCTGGAGAAACTCTGAGGAAGCAGGTCTCCTTCATGTCTTCAGGGATCAGTTTTTCCCTAGAATCTGCGAATCACAAAAATTCTGCTATTTTCTTGGAGATAGCACAAGGGTATGCTGTGTTTATATGCCAAAACTCTCAGGTGGCTCATTGGCTGAGGCATTCCTTAAGGTACGGTGACCTGCTCTAGCTGAGTCCTTTGGGGAGGTTCAGTGTGGCTGATACCTGGCAGTGACTTAGGGAAAAAAGAAAGAACTGGTCAGTTGATACAAAAAAAGGAATGAGAGAGAGAGAGAGAGAGAGAGAGAGAGAGAGAGAGAAGAAGAAGAAGAAGGAAGGAAGGAAGGAAGGAAGGAAGGAAGGAAGGAAGCAAGGAAGGAAAGGAGGATACGAATATAGATAGATAGATATTTTCTTGTTCAGTCAGTTTTCAGTTATGTCCAACTCTTTGTGATCCCATTTGAGGTTTTCTTGACAAAAGATTATACATACACAAATATACATACATACATGCATGCATGCATACACATATGTGTGTATGTATTATTATATTCACAGATATATGTATAAATTATATTCATATAGATATAGTTATACAGTCTCCAATTTTCAAAATCTGACATTGGGTTCTTACATAACAATAATCATTTTAGAACAGCAGCTCTGAACCAATAGCCATAAGCACTCCCTCTCCTGAAACCCCTTATTCATGCTCCTGCTACCTAGGACCACCAAAGCCCCTCCCTGTTTCTGGGTTCCACCTAAGTAACATGGAGAGAAGATGGGGGGGCTGGGTAAAGAAAGCCTCAAATTTGGCCCATTTTTTCTTATAGTGCCAGGATGTTCTTCTCAATAGCCTAATGGCTACTCGAATCTACCACTATCCTTAGCCTCCTCACCTATATTCTCATTCCCTTCCCCTAACAAAGGCACTGAATCAACAAGCATTTTTAAGCACATATTTTGTGCCAGATATACCCTGTTCTTTTCTCCAAAATCCTGACCCTGTCCCTCTTCAGTTCCCTTGATAAAATGAGTGCCCAGGAAAGTCATCTCTTTTTCCTTTGAGAAGAATATGCCTCTTACTTCAGTCCTTTAATCAATCAGCAAGTATTTATTAAGCACTTCTATGTTCAAGACTTGAAGGCTCTATGGGTAAAAAAGGAACAGACCTTGCCCTCAAGGACCTTATCCTGACTCAGACTCTCAGAGTTGATCTAGCCTTTGGAAGCCTCTAGTCCTATCCATGCATAAGAATTTAAAACATTTTAAAAGTGTACATTCAGCCTGTACTTGAAGATATCACTGCCTCCCCAGAGCTGCCATATTCCACTCCAGGATATCGGGGTGTCTATCCTCACATCAAAGTAACAAATTGTACCCATTGCTCTTACTGTATTTCTGCCCTTTAGGGTCAAACAAAACAAATCCAACATAACAAGAGCTTTTCAAATATTGAAAGACAGCTTAATTATGCCTTAACCCATGTCCACCAAGTCATCTCTTCTTTAAGATAAATACCCCCAGTTCTTTCAACCAACCCTCATCTGCTGTGATTTCAAGAGCCTCCATCATCCTGTTCATCTTCTCTGGATGCTGTCCAGTGAATTAGTGTGCTTCCTAATATGTGGCACCCATAATTGAGCACCCCTAACACCCCACTGAATGCCCAAAGAGTCCATTAGCCTAGAGACAAAGAATCAAAGTGGTGAATCAGGAAATCTGGGTTCAAGTCCTTACTCCCCTGCTTAAAAGATACTTTGGTAATTAACTCCACCTCTCCAAGCCTTGATTTCCTCATTTGTAAAATGAAGAAACCTGAAGATTCAATGATCCCTAAAATCCTTTTCGTTTCTAAATCCTGTCATCTCCTCCAATCTTGTCTAAGTAAGAAGAAGAAGAAGATGGGAATGAGACAGAGAAGGACATTTTTCAATGCCTGAGAATTAAGAGAAGCAGGAGGTCCAATTCTTAGAGCTCAAAGATGAAAAGAAGGGAAAACTAGCCCTATACCTTCAGAGCCTAGGTCCTTGGGGAGTCACTTAGTAGGAGACCTTGTTATTGATGGTTCTTTATTCACTCTTCCTGGACCACCTAAGTGTCAAAACTATCCTACTTTAATGGGACTCTCTACCTTCTCTATGAAACTATCAGCAATGACTTGGAGCTAAGCTACCCATACTTCTCTTTACTGGCTGATAGTTATGTGTGGGGCAAGGAAAAGATGGAGAGAGAACTGTGAATTCCCAAATTGTCACTGCAGAAGTACATGCAGTTATACATGGAGCTTAGTTCTACAGCACCATTCATTTGTACTAAACTTTGAGTGTGAAACAAGTTCGTTGGCTTTTATGTTACCTGGTCTAGCAGCCTAACTACCACTAATGAAACATTGCTTCTAGGGAATATACATCAATACTGACTAGCTTTTGAAGCATTATCCCTTGTTACAGTGGGGACTATTTGTGCACATAATGAGACAGTGATGAGATTTCCTTGCACCCACCTAATCCCAATTGACTGTACCCAAATCCCTATCGATGCCAAGGCAAAGTAACTGAACTGCCTTACCCCCTTACACATATTTCCTCAGGATGTGTTTTCAGAATGTCCATCTACCTTAAAGGCTAGTCTTGCCTTTCATTTAACCTGATCTCACCTAGATGAATGCAATACTTTACTCAAGACCCTGTCCACCTCTAGGGACTCTCCCTATTAAGTAGGACTCTGAGCTAGATAATCATGGTACACTGAGAGCACACTCCCTGGACCCCAATTTAAAAATAAGTTTTAGTGGATATTTATGGGAGAGAGCAAACCAACATGCAGAGCAGGCTTGACTTTGCCCCTCAAAGACTCAAGATTATCTGTATGGATTAGAAAAGCTGAGTGTCCAAGAGTATGCAGAAACAGGCAAAATGATGTGGAAATATTTTATGGAAACCCTGAGCCTGGTTAACAGAGGCCCAAAGTTTTATTTTAGCATATTAAGCTTTAGAATCATAGTTTAAGTCACAAGAGGACCTGGTCAGACTCCTGAGGGAGAAAAATCCTGAATTAGAAAAATGATTGTCCCATGATCCTCTGCTTCATGTTGAGGAGAAAAACTTTTAATTGTACCCATTGGGATGATTCAGTGATCTGCACAAGCATACTGTGAGCATTCATGTTGGAATATCAATGTTTCTGTTTCCAAGGTTATTTTCAGCGTGGGGGAATTGTAAACAGATACAAACTTTTTCAAATGAGTTCTAGATCTGCACAGGGAAAAGCATCTCTAATGATGTTTCTTCTAGTTGGTTATTGTGTTTCATTTTGTTTTGTTTTTAAGTTTGGAGTAAGAGTAACCTCCAATGCCGCCCTCATCCCACAGATGGGAAGAGCCAGTGTCCCGGTCAGAATCTGAGATTCTGCCCACGTCAGATCAATCTATGTCTTTCAGCATATTTTGGAAGAAGAAAGAAGAACCAGTAATCAAGGCAGTTCTTCCAAGGTTGGACATCCTCTGAATCACAGAACATCAGGATTTAAAGGGGCTTCAGAGGCTGTCTATTCCTATCCTTAAGAATCTATTCTATAATAGCCCATAACAAGTGGCAATATAACTCCTGCTAAAAGGCCTCCAGTGAGGAGAAACTTTGTTGAGGGAATTCTCAGTTTGGATTCCTCGAGGACAGCAGTTCTCAACCTGTAGCTTGTGACACCTTTGGGAGTCAAACAACCCTTTCACAGGGGTCGCCTAAGACCATCGAAAAACACATATTTCTGATGGTCTTAGGAACCCAGACACCGCTCCTCTATCTGTCTTCAGGCGAGTCTGCCCACATACAGATACGCCCACATAGGAGTATTAAAGGGTCGTGGCATTAAGAAGGTTGAGAACCACTGCTCTAGGAGGAACACAGAGAATCCTTCTACCAGTGGAATCCTTTGACCAAAGACTGGAGGTCAAATAAAGTAAACAGCCAAACTGAAAGGAAAAAAAAATCTTACTAGCACACTAAGGAAGATTGCCTAATGCAGTTTCAGACATCTACCGTACAAACTTGATTTACTAAGCTTTTCAAGACCATTTAGTGTAGAAAGCCAATGTGAAGCATTCTCTCTGGATTTCAGTGGATCAAACAAGGAAAGTTGATTCATTACTACACTTCCCAGAAAGGGACGCTGAGCAAGTTGCTATGTCGCCTCTTTTCATTCCCATCCTAGCTTGTGGTTCTTGTACATAGTTGACTAGGAGGCCCCTCCCAGAGGAAAGAACAAAGTTGTCATTTTAGTCACACAAAATGTTTCCTAGATTGATGCATCTTTTCTCTCTCCACAGCCTACTATTTCTGCTCTATTTTAGGACAATTAAAAACTTAAAACTTCCATATGAGTTTTTTCTTATATCAAATTTAGATCTGTCTTTTCTGCCTTTTCTATATATTGATCCTATATGTGTCCTCTGGGGTCAAGCAGAACCAGTCTAATCCTTCTTTCACATTATATTTCATCAAACACTTCCAATGGTCCTTTACAGGACACTTAACC
>JAQQSU010014412.1:0-10000 GCA_028627135.1 Pseudochirops cupreus | reverse complement strand
TACAAATGGCAACCTGTGATCTTCCTGTTCCTTGGAAGGCAGAGAGGGTTTATGGGCAGCTTTGGTCAGTCTGTCCACAACAGAGGCCAGGTTTTCCATAGTGCAGACATTGTCAATCCTAAACCAATCCTTTCAAAGGGTGGCAAGGATCAAAATGAGAGAGGGCCCAAGCTGCACAAGCATTGCTGTCTTCTCCTGGTGGTACAAGATGTGTTTGTGGGCCATGTACTCATTCCCCAAATCACGGGATGTTCTAGCCCCAGGGCTGTTAACCACATGAGGAGACTATCCACCAGGGCATGGCTTAAGGGACTTGTCTATACTTTATTCTCATTGATTGTCTTTTGCTTTAGAGTTGAGTGCAGACATAGACTGACTATGTTGAGAAGCTTTGTTTCACTCAGTAGAATTAGGTACCACAACATGAAGAGACAAAATAGGAAAGATATAAATGAATGGAACCTCATGGTGGTGCATCAAATACCATTCACATCCTTTTCCTCGTCTGGCTGGGAGTCTTGGTCTGCTTGGGCTTAAGAAAAACCAAGTTGACTTGACTGCACTTGGTGCAAGACACTAAAAGGAGATGATTTTTTCTTGCCTCATTTGGAGGGCTTCAGTTATTCCAAGCTTAGTGTTATCTTGCTCACTCTGTTACAGAGGCCTGGGTCACTGTACATCTTCCTATTTCAGGGGGCTTCTCTGCAGAGTGGAGCCTTTGCCATGAAGGAAGAGTGGGAGGAGGAGAGGTGAAAGAAACCCAAATGGGCCCTGAAATGGACAACATAAAAGAGAGTAGATGCCTGCCCCTTCTGCACAAAGGAATGCTTTCCCCTTCTACACATACACACACACACACACACACACACACACACGTGTATTCTGGTCTCAGGTTTGTTGTTTCTTCTTTCTGGGGAATAAAATAATCCTTGAGAGTCTAATGGACTGAGATATTCACTTTGGAAGTGATGTGTCTTTCACCTAGGAGGATGGGCATCTACATAGGTTTTGTCTAAGGACAGTTGTATTTACTGTGCCATTCATCTATTAATCGTGTTGAATATTTAATTAAAGTTTTATTGACGACTTTGTGTTTGTTGGTTTTTTAAACAACACAATGCTTTCTGGATATTTCCTCCACAGTGCATATACACAGTGCACTACTCCTGGTGAATCTTTCTTAGTATAAGAAGTGGAAAATGCGCAAGAGGAACCCACAAAGCAAGCAGACCTGGCGGTGTACCTCTTATCATTTCCTCATTTATTCTCCAGGTCCACAATTGGTCATTACAGTAAAATAGTCTTTGTGTGCTTTTTCTTGTTCTTTTCATGGGCATTATTGTAGTTATTACTGAGATAGAAAGACAGAGACAGAGTTTTCACTTATTTCTCCCTGGTTCTGATTACTCAATTTGAATTGGTTAATAGAAGTCTCCCCATGAATTCCTCACATTCATCTTTTTAATAATATAATAATATTGCATTACGTTCTTAGCCTATAGTTAGTTCAGCCACTTTCCAACTGATGGGCATCCAATCTGGTTGAAATAAAATGCCCAAATTTATAAAACAAGAATTAGAACTCCTTAACCCATCTTTTTCAGAAAGTGGCATTAGGAGATGAACTTTTAAAGTCACACCTTCCATTTCACTGGCAGAGGGAATTTCTGGAAAGGAAATCCTTTTCCAAATGCAGATTTTTAAGTAGCCAATTTTACTCTGCACAGGATAATTGATCATGGAGTTTGTCTCTTAACATAACCAAAACTTTCCCTCACCTGTTTTAGTCTTGACACTCCCTTGCTCCATCTCCTCCTAATCGTCTGCAAACTCCCAACCTTCTCTCTTCTTATCCTGGCTGGTATCTGTCAGGGCACTTAAAACCTCACCAAGATGCAGTCCCTCACCACAGTCTCCAGAGTACCAAGTGAAAAGTCTTGCCTTGCACTTAACCTCCTAGCATACTCTCATGATTGAGGAGGAAATTAGTGATAGAAGTGTGCAATCAAAAACATTTCAAGACGTCTGTTCTAACTAATGGTATGGATTTGTTCAAGCCTTAGCACACCAGGAAAAGACAAGAGTTTGCTTGTAGCTTAGGTCCTTCCAAGAATAAATCCAGTATGTTGAAACAGTAATTTATATGGTATTTTGAAAGAGGAATTTGAAATAAAAGTGAGAAAACACAACCAAAACTACCTGGAACCCATACCACTGTGAAAAAAAGCTGTTAGAAAACTGCGTTCGGGACGCTAACCATGTTGTGGAGTGTTCCAAGGAGTCTCCTACTCAGACAGATGGGCCTATGAGAAATGGAAAATAAGGAAGTCATTGAGTTTGCAGGTGTCCAAATAGACCCATGTCCAGGCTCATGGAAATATTTTTTTACAAGAGGTGGCCATGATGGACTATTAGCAAAGCCATAGATCCTTAAGACAGCTTTGGAAGACATTGACTTTCCAAGAGATTTAGGGATCTTTGGGGGCACTCCTAAAGTATTTCTAGTTGTGCTTTTGGCCTCTCAGTCCCACCTGCCTCTATGACCCCTTTGACCAAGCCATCACTGGCACCTTGCCTCCTTCTCCAAGTCCGTTCTTCCAGACCTCTGCCACCTGGCCTCCCTCACTTCCCGTAAGACTAATCTCAGGTTTCATTTCCTGTGATCAGCTTTTTCCTCATTCCTCTTTGTTACTAGTGTTCCTTTCCTTCTCAAATTCATACGTGCATAGATCACACACACACACATACACACACACATACATGCACACACACACACACACACATGCACACAAACACAATGTTTTTACTCTTCCAGGATAGGACACAATTTCCTTGGAGAAAGCAGATGCTTTTGAGTTTGTCTTCGTCTCCCTAGCATAGTGCTTCCCACCTATTAACAACTAGAGCAAGAGTTTGTTGTAGACCTACTATGTGCCAGGCAATATGATAAGCATCAAGAATCCAAAGAAAGGTAAAAACAGTGCCTCTACCCAAGGATGTTACCATACTAGGAGAGATAATATGCAAACACTTTTATAGACACACACACACACACACACACACACATTCATTCTCTGTCTCCATTTCTCACTCACTATAATACACAACACACATCTATATGTATATATGCACACATTTCAATCAATAAATATTTGTTAAGCACCTACTGTGTACCAGGCACTGGGTTATATGCACAGGATTAATTTGAGATAATTTCCGAAGGATGGCACTGAAGTTAAGGGTGATCTTCATGAATGTTTGTCGGATTGCATTGAAAAGGGAGGCACCCAGTGAGCTCCCGACCTGTTCTGTGTCAGACTTGACCAAACTTCCCTGTTGATGAGCATTATCCAAAAGGTGATCACCATGATTGGTGAGTAGCCACAAGTAATGCGTTTAACCCAGCTGAGTATAATTATGGTGACAACAACAATAACAATGAAGAACAACAACCCAGAGTTACTGAGGATGATGAGTTTGCCTGGAACTTCCCTCACAATAACTCAGTGGAGGAGTCAGCCTCAGGGAGCTCAGAGAACTGCTTAGCTCACAGCCACCCAGATGTGCAGAATCCCCAGCAGGACTGACCTCCAGGGCTCTGGACAATGGGCCCCACCTCACTCCACAATTCCACAATGCCTCCAAGCTCGGGCATACAAAGGCTTGATTTCTGTATCTTATATCTGGAATTCTAAGGATGTATCCAATCTTTTTTTTTTTTTGACTTGTGTCCTTCCCAAAACAAGAAGTAATGTGAAAGATCCATAGAAGTGAGTTGGAAGGGGCCTCCAAGTCAATTTGTTCCAACAGGATCCTGTATTCAGTCATCACCGCAGCATACCCCACAAATGGTCATTCGACCTCTCCTTGAAGACTTCATGTTAGGAGGGATCTCTTAGGACGTTTGTCTTCCTGACCACATGCTCTTGGCAACTGCCACCCATTTCTTCTGATTCACAGACTTTCAAAGAGTCTTAGAAGACGACTAGTCTAAGCCATTCCCGAAAACCAACCATCTCTCTAATGTACATCCTGAATGGCATGCTCTGTTGGGCCAAGCAGAATGTCTGCTTCTTCTTCTATGTGACAGACCCTCAAATATTTGAAGACACCCTCATTCCATGCCTTACCTTCTAATTGAATGTTGTCATTCTTCATGCCTGACTTTTTGTGACCACATTTAGGGTGTTTTGTTTTGTTTTGTTTTGGCAGAGATGTTGGAATGATTTGCCATTTCCTTCTGCAGCTCATTTTACAGATGAGTAAACTGAGGCAAACAGGGTCACATGACTTGCCCAGGGTTACATAGCTAGTAAGTAAATGAGGCCAGATTTGAACTCAGGAAGATGAGTCTTCTGACTCTAGGCCCAGTACTCTATCTATGGTGCAACCTAGCTGCCTCTATTAAATATCTAACCCCAATTCCATTTCCAACTTTAATTTTCTTTCTCCCCATAATTCTTCAAATACTTGCAGACAACTGTGAAAATACTCCTTTGTTTTCTTGTCTCTGACCTGAGCATCCCGCGTTGCTTCAGTCAGTCCACATGTGACATAGTGTTTGGTCCCCTTAATATGTATTTGTCCTCCGACTGAATAATCTCTCCTTCCCAAATTCTTATGTCTATAGCCCCAAATGTTCCGAGAAATGTGATTTCATTTGGACCCATCACCTCCTTCTGTGCCTTCTGTCTTTCTAAGCAAACCTCAAAATTAGCAGGATTCCTAAGGTCATTAGGAATAGAGGTACAAGGCAGCTTATAGTTGTTGTAGCCGATCTTCAGTCCTAGTTTACAGATGGGACAAATGAGGTAGAGAATGGAAGTGTGTCGCTTAAGTTCATAGCCTAGTCAAAGAACCAGAATTTGAACTCAGTTCTGCTGATTTGAAATCCAATGCTGATTATCCCAAATAGGCCCAACCCTGGTGCCACCATCACATGATAGAAGTATTGGTAACATGGCTAATGATGTCATGTTATATGCACTTGTTCTTTATTCTCAAAGAAGACTGGGACATCAGGGAGATGATGGCATCACTTTGACTTGAGTGAGGGACAGCAGGAGATCTGTGAAAGCAGCTGAGCTGGGGCCATGGGTGCGTGTCAGATGGCAGACTTGTGGAGAGAGCTGGGTACTTGTCACACTGGATGAGAAAGCATGTCACCTGCTGCTCACGAGAGAGAAACCAAGGCGCCAGAATGGGCTCGGAGGCGGGAGCTTTCTCTTTGTTTGAGTTCATTTTTGGTTGTATCTTTGTAAGTAGCAGGGCTTCCTGTCGTGAGCTGCCTTATATGCTTTTAATGATAATATTTTAATAATTAAATCATTTAATTTTCATAATGTTTCACTGAGGAACAAGAATCAATTTCTTCTGTCTAGCAGAAAGCAATTATCTTGTAATAAATGTACCCAAATGTGAGTTGACATTCAGTCAATTGATAAATATTTTCAAAGTATCTACTATGTGCAACACATTTTGCTAATACAGGAATTAGAAGGAAAGATAAAAGGCAATTCTTTTTCTGAAGTAATTCATAGTCTAATGGAGGAAATAGCAGCATGTAAGACTTGCGAAACACACTATAAAAGTGACCTCATTGTGCCCTCACTGTAACCATGTAAGGTGCATGCTATTATCATTATCATTATTATTACTGCTACCATTTGACAGTTGAGGAAACTGAGGCAAATGGTGGTTAAGTGACTTTCCCAGGGTCACACAGATAGTAAATGTCTGAATCCAAATTCGAACTTAGGTCTTCCTGGCTCCAAGGGCAGCCATCCAACCACTGCAGCACCCAGCTGTCTCAGCGTCACATTGTACATTTGTAAGAGGTGAATTTCTTCAGCCAGATGGTTTTCCTAGTCAAGGAGATTATGGCCCACCCAGTTGTAATGGCCAAGTGTCTCTGTTGAGGAGTGAAGCTGCACAGGATGTTGGCTTGTGACCCCAGTGATGTGGAAGTAATCTCCAGGAGGGTTGTGGAGGAGTGGTTATACCCTCAGGATCTGCCAAGAATGAGTCATTTCTGTGAAAACACCTTCTTGCAGTCATGTGATATCTGATCACTGACATGTGAATCGGTAGCCTTGGCTTCCTCTGATCTTCCCAGGATTGGAGGTCAACACATCAAGAGGGGGATGAGGTTGAATTTGTAAAGGTCATTTGAGCTATTTGAGAGAAAAGCCTGTATCAGCTCCTACACATTAGGGAAAGTACCCATCCATCAAGGGGAATTTTACTTCATTTAAAGGAAGATGGAAAATTGCACATTTTGGATTGTGGGGCCTGGTGGGGCCAGAACAGACTAGAATCTTGTACTCCTGAGTCTTCCCTGTGTTAGCTGCTAACACCTTCAGGGAGTGTGAGGGAAGGAATTCCACTCTGCCGTGAGTGTTAATAGTGTGATGGAGTTTTCCAGGAGAACTAGGGGAGCTGGCATTGACATTTCTCCTTTTTTTTCCATGTAATCAACAGAATGTTCAGTGAAACTTTTTTTCTGGCCCAGAATGACTTATCCTCCCCTCCCTTTTTTTTTTTAAACATCCTAAACCCCCTTGGCTGTCTCATCAAGCCTGGGAAAACCTTGCTTTGAGAAGTTGACAGAAATGCTCAGTTTCAGTGAGACCTTAGGGAAAATGAAGATGCATTTTTTTCATATTCATGTATCCCCTGATACCTGTCCATAAGCCCCTAAAAATGAGCTAAGATTCTGTAGTCTAGGGTCTGCTACCTACACACCTTAGAGCAGTTTGCATAACAGCAACAGTATACACCAGGAGTTCCCAATCTTCCATGAACTAACAGATGTCAATATAATCCCCAATGTATCTTTGAGAGTCCAACCAAGAAATTGTACAAGAATTGAGGCATTATCCTGGACAAAACTGGCTGGACATAACACTGATTTGGGAGAAAACAAAAATCAAAACCAAACAAACTGTTTTTAAAACAGGGCCACCATCTCAAATCCTCCTAGCCATGAGGAATAGAAAACTTGCAAAATATCAATTGATCAGCCAATTAGCAAAGCACTTATTAAACACCTACGGTGCTCTTGGCACTTCATTGGGATTACAAAAACAAGTGAACTCTGGTATCCAGAAGTTTTCATTCTGAAAACATGTATGTCCATAGATTTCTAAAAATGTCCTACAAAGCAAGCACAAGGTTAGGAGAAAAAGGCTGTAGCATCTGGGGAGACTAGGAAAGGCTTGTGGTACAAGTAGATGCTCAAGCAAGATCTTAATGGAAATGAGGAAATCCAAGAATTTGAGATGAGGATGGAGAACATTCTAGGCATGGGGACTGCCCAGGGCAGAGGCATAGTCATGGGAGATGTAGCATTGGTAGTGTGATTGAGGCTTTCTTTTAAACTTGCCATTTGGCACAGCACCTGTACTTTTATTTGAATTAACAAATGATTTTATTTATGAAGAAAGAGCTTCATTTAATTGCTCAGACCACACTCTATCAAGATCTCTAGGATGCTGATTTCTTAAAACCATGCCTAGTCAATGAGTTAAGTGGACAAACATTTATTAAACTCCTACTATGCACCAGGCACTGAGCTAAGCATCCCTCCTTCCCCAAGCACTGCAGTTACCACCCCCCACCCCACTGCTCTCAGGCCCTCCTGGTGGAATGGAAGGGAGCTGTTCATGGTAATTCCCTTGGAGCTGTCCCTTCTCTCCTGGTCCCTTGTTCTATTCTCCAGAGGGGAGAATGAGAACCAGAGAGCAATAGAATCCAGACAATGCATCTTCTTACTTCTTTCTTCTATCTGATTTCCTTCCTGGAATTGATACTCTGTTCTCTTCCCCTCCCATTAAGAGGAGGAAAAATACAAAACAGATCATTTGCTGTTTCTTTCTTATGTAGATTACCAATGACTGAGCCTCGTGGATTCCTTTGTGCCCTATTAGAGAATCTTCCTATTCCAAAGACCAAGTGAAGTAGGGCTGGTCAGGACTTGCTGTTAGGAAGACCTTCATTCAAATCATACTTCAGATACTTACTAAGAAGTGTGAGTGTGAACAAATCACATGCCCCTTCTGTCACTCAGTCTCTTCATCTATAAAACCAGGGGGCGTGGCTCAGTGTGTTTTAATGCTCTTTCCAGCTCCCAATCTCTGATCCTCTAGTCTCATAATCTCCATTGCTGTGGATTTCAGTTTTCTGTAAGTGTTTTTCAGTGTATTCTGGAATCTCTCTCCCCACTCCCCCCTTCTTAAAGACTAGATTTCACTACAACTGACTGATGCTACTGTCCACCGATGCATGGGATGTGTCCCTGTTTTTTTTGTTTTGTTTTGTTTTGTTTTTTTAAGATCCTGACATCCTTAGTCTAGAAGAAATGAAAATGTCATTCAGAGAAATTGTTTTTTTTAGGCAGATGGACTTTAGCTCCCTCCAGGTGGTCTCTTCAGAGGACATTTTACAGGGAGATCATCTACAGATTTCTGCAGCTTAAAATAGATCCTTGTATTTTCAAGGAAATTCTTCCCCATTTATCAGTTAAAGTGGCCCTGATTTAAACCCTCTTTACCTCTCCTTAGTCTCCCAGGCACTTTTGTTGGACTGGTTGTAATGAACTTCTTGGATTGGATTTCCTGGATTTTGTTTTCTGAAATAGATGCTTCTCATACTGAAATATTTTAAGACTCTGTCATTTTACTAAGTGGATTGTTTACAGATGTGAAATTCACAAAAGGCGAATCCATTGAAATTTCCTGAAGCCACTTTTCAAAGGTGGTTAAGGAAACAACCCTGGGCCTTCTGGCAAAGCACTTTACTTCTCCCAGTCTTAGTTTCCTTCTCTGTAAAACACAGATAATAATGTCAGTCCCTACAGTGCAACAGTATTGGAGTCAAATACAATGAATCCCTGCTAACTGCATGTTGACTTAGAAAACTACAAATTAACATTATCTCTGTTGTATTGTATTTTACATTTCCTTTATTTATGTGCTTATTTTTATTAAACATTTCCCAATTACATTTTAATTTTGTCAGGCCTCACTTGGGAGTTTTACCACCAAAGCTGGGAGCTTGACATCTGTGGTGCCGGTGATACAGCAGAGTTTTCTCAGGCCCCAGAATGCTTGGGTCTATGTCCCACCTGAGAAAACCATGAATACTGATCCAGGGCAAGTCCCTTCCTTATCCTCTCAGTGCTGCTGGTCATTCTTTATGACTCTGAGTTTCAGCCAAGGTTGGTGAAGAGTTTACTCCCCTGGAAGTTTCACTATGCAGGTGAAATCACAAGTCTAGATTCTATCTCTAATGACACAAAGTAGTTGGTTAATAATGCTGGTTGCCTATCCTCTAGGTTGATCTGGTCTGAGTTACAAAGGTCTGAGAAGAGGCAATGGAATGTAGTGTAAATAATATTAGATTTAAAGTGAGAGGTCCTGATTTCAAATCTTGGTTCTGTAAACCATCACCTATTTACATCCTTGCTTACATCGCTTAAACTCTTGGGGCCTTGGTTTCCTCATAATTAAAAGGAGGGGTGCCTAGTTCCTTGGGGTGAGTAGTCCACTGCCATTGAGGAATGAAATGCCTATCGAGCAGTGAGCCAAGACCTGCTCTACTGGCAGCTGTTTTCACCAGTGGTATGACATGCCTTAATACCATCAACTTCTAGCGCTTTCATTTCCCAGTATGCCCAATGCTTGATCCCCACAGCCTGCCTTTCTTACGTGTTTGTTGACTAGTTTAGCTTGTTCTTGCATTGGATCTCCTAAATGATTATCTTGGGTTTGATGGCCCACTCAACCAGTGGTGATGCAGGTGGCCTTGGAAACCTGCCATTTTTCCTTCATTCCTTCTCTGTAAATGGTAAGTATTATATTTCCATTATCCAGGGTTCTTCTTTGTCTTTTTTGAAATTTTTTTTATATTTTATTTTATTTATTTTAGTTTACATCATTCATTTCCACGAGATTCTGAGTTACAAATTTTCTCTCCATCTTTCTCCTACCCCCCCCCCCGC
>JAQQSU010014411.1:0-11424 GCA_028627135.1 Pseudochirops cupreus | reverse complement strand
AACTTCTCGTGCTTTTCTTGCTTCTTGTATCTGAATGTCAAATTTTCTATTCAGCTCTGGTTTTTTCATCAAGAATGCTAGAAAGTCTTCTATTTCATTGAATGACCATATTTTCCCCTGAAACATTGTACTCAGTTTTGCTGGGTAAGTGATTTCTTGGTTTTAATCCTAGCTCCTTTGACCTCTGGAATATCATATTCCAAGCCCTTTGATTCCTTAACGTAGAAGGTGCTAGATCCTGTGTTATCCTGATTGTGTTTCCACAATATTCAAATTGTTTCTTCTTGGCTGCTTGTAATATTTTCTCCTTGATCTGGGAACTCTGGAACCTGGCTGTAATATTCCTAGGAGTCTTCTTTTTTGGCATCTTTTTCAAGAGGTGATGGGTGAATTCTTTCAATTTCTATTTTACCATCTGGTTCTAAAATATCAGGACAATTTTCCTTGAGAATTTCTTGAAGGATGCTTTCTAGGTTCTTTTTTTGATCATGGCTTTCAGGTAGTCCAATAATTTTTAAATTGTCTCTCCTGGATCTATTTTCCAGGTCAGTGGTTTTTCCAATGAGACATTTCACATTGCCTTCTGTTTTTTCATTTTTTGGATCTGTTTAATAGTGTCTTGATTTCTCATAAAGTCATGAGCTTCCATTTCCAACAATTGTGAAGGAATAATTCTTTTCAGTGAGCTTTTGAAATTTCTTTTCCATCTGGCAAATTCAGCTTTTTAAGGCAATCTTCTCCTCATTGTCTTTTTGGGCCTCTTTTGCCATGTGAGTTAATCTATTTTTTAAGGTGTTATTTTCTTCAGTCAGGTTGTTGACTCTCTTTTCACGGTTTTCTTGCATCATTCTCATTTCTCTTCCCAATTTTTCCTCCACTTCTCTTACTTGATTTTCAAAATCTTTTTTTGAGCTCCTCCATGATCTGTAACCAGTTCATATTTTTCTTGGAAGCTTTTGGTGCAGGAGTTCTGACTTCATTGTATTCCTCCCATTCCATGCTTTGATTCTTTTTGTCCCCCAAAAAGAATCTAAAGTTGGATTGCTGTGCTTGCTTTGCTTCCTTTGCTTGCTCATATTGCCAATCAATTACTTGACTTTTAACCTCTTTACCACAGTAGAACTCTGTTTCCAGAGGGAAGAGCTTTGTCCCAAATCACTGGGGTTTTCTCAGCTGCTAGAGCTATCAGGAGGGCACCATCTCTACAGCCCCCACCAGATTTGGTTCACTGGTCACACACCTCAGGACCACCATCCAAGACCATGATCCAGATTAAGGCAGGTTAAAGCAAAAGTGATTACCCTCTGAATGTTTGCTTGGCCCTCTGTAAGCTGTAGGTCAGGAGCTCTGAAGCAGCCATGTGGAGGTGGCTGCAGGGCCACTGCAACTTCGCCAGTTCTAGCTCTGGGGGCAGGGGCCTGACAACTCCTCTATCCCCCCCAGTTCCACCAGAGTTCTACATTGACCTCTCATTTTTTCTTTGGCATTTATGGGTTGATAATTCTGGAAACCACCACTGCTGCTGGTGATCCACTCTCCAGAAGTCTGCTGTAGCTGCTGGTCTGGGCCACCCTGGGGCTAAAACCATGGGTTCATGTAGGGTTGGGCTCAGCTCCCAGCATGCTGCAATAGACTCTTCCTGTCCACCTCCCAGGCTGCCTTCAGCAGGAAATTTGTTTCTCTCTGTCACTTTGTGTGTCCTGTAGCTCTAAAATTTGTTTAGAGTCACATTTTATAGGTATTTGTAATGATACTGGGATTTGAAGAACTTCCATGCCCCTTGAACTTGCTTATGTAGCAGGAAGAGGTAGAGGAAGAGAAAGCTGGAACCAAGCTAGCGTCCATGCTGTGGTGACTGGAAGCAGCGGCAGTGGCTGTGGCTGCAGCACAAACTCCTTTTTCTTTGAGCCTGCCAGAATCTCTGCTAAGAACTCCTGCTGAGGATTGCCAGGGACAGGAACTGCAGGGGGGCCGGAGCTGCTGGGAGCAAGCTGTCTAGACACTGAGTAGTTGAGTGAGTGAGGAGAGGAGGATCTTTGCCTGAGGTGGCCTGTCCTGTTTTGAAGGCTTAAGAATGTGGGTGTTTACTGCTTTAACTACATGTGCCAACTTCACAACTACTGTGTTGGCTTTGACTTTCTGGTTTTGGGTCTCAGTTTTCTGGTATTTAAATAAATGTTCTAGCTATATTTCTCATGTACAGAGACTGTTACATTTTGTGATTAATAACCATATCAGTATACTTATAGTTACTGTAGGCATTGTGAATACTGCATTGTTGATACAGTATTTGAGGTGGTTATGGGGGGAGCTGATGAAGTTTTCCTGTTTCTATGCCACCACATTGGCTCTGCCCATCTTTTCACACTGTTTCGAGAGTTGAATCAAAGGAAATCATCAATATTGCCTGCCAGAGGAGAATTAGGAGGTTGGGAGGGGATGATTGTGACATGTCTACTCTAGCACAGTAGCTAACCATGTAGCCCTAGGTTGAGGTCACAAGGAGGCTGGAGACTTTTGTCAATCTCTGCCCTTTACCTGCCCTCAAAGGTGGCCCTGGATTCTTTGCTCTGAGGTTGTCTAGCACTTAGTCTAGTGTCTAGAACTTTAAAAAGTCAGGGTCTCACATCCAGCGCCATCTCCAGTTGTCCTGATCTTTATCTTGCCACTGGACCCATGTGGCTCAGGAGGAGAGAGTGAGGCTGGTGACTTTTCACAGCCCTCCCTCACTTAAACCCAATTCACTTGCATATCATGGCATCACCTCCCCAATGTCATGGTCCTTTTCAAGAACAAAGCACAAACTACAACAGCAGAATAGAGTTAGTGCTTTTTGTGCTAATTACTTTGATGTGTTGGCCTGACTAGGCTTGCCTGCCTTTTCAACAGGAAATCCAGGATCTCCTGGGTTTCAGTCCAACCCCGACCTTAGATTCTCAAGGAACAACTTTATTTTCAGTCTAGTCTAAAGAGTCAAGTATGGAACAAGTTTTATTCTTGTAAAAAAAAAAAGATAATGCTATGCAATAGATCATGAAATGATTACAACAGGCTCCAATAATTCATCATTACTAGCTTAATCAGTTCAGAGTATGATATTCAAACCTCTCTGAGACACTTGCAAATATCGACAACTAAATATAACTTTTCCTTGACTTGTTGTTCAGTCATTTCAGTCATGTCTGACTCTTTGTGGAGGGATTTTCCATTTCCTTCTCCAGTTCATTGAAAAGATGAGAAAACTGGGACAGACAGGGTTAAATGACCTGACCAGGGTCACACTGCCGGTTAAGTGTCTAAGGCCATATTTGAACTCAGAACTTCCTAACTCTAGACCTGGCACTCTATCCACCCACCTGCACCAATAACCTTTATAAAGATAAGCTGGGTCCCTGCTTCAACACCCTCTGGCTTCCTAAAAAAAAAAAAAGGTGATAGAAATCAGCGGTGTCAAACTCAAATAGAAAAGTATCCCAGCAGGCTACATATTAATTTAGAAACCCACAAATTAACATTATCTATGTAGTACTGTATTATTTGTCTTGTTAGGTGTTTCCAATTACACTTTAACCTTACTCAAGTCATATTCTTTAGTGGCCCACGTTGGCCTGAGGCTGAGTTTGACACCTCTTAGACAAGATTCTGGATTTCAGTATAAATCAGAGAATCATCAGAGACAGAAAGATGATAGATGGTAAGGGAGTGTAAGAAGAGGGAACAACCCTGTTTTTGCCTTTCTCTGTATCTCTAGAGCTTTGTACAATTGCTGGAACCTGGTAATAAATGCTTCTAGACTGAAAGAGGGACAAATCAAACAAAAAATTTTTTTGAGTACCTACTGCACATAATAGTGGGTATTTAGTAAATATTAATTGAATTTAAGTGAGTTGAACCCAAGGCATTATGCAAGTGGGTTGTGAGGCATAAGAGAACATATGATTATAATGTAATGTTACTGATCAATAAGAAATGACAGATAGGACAGGATTGAGAGATATATGACAAACTTGTATGAACTGAAGCATAATGAAATGAAGAGAAGTAACGAATCAATCCACAAGAATTTATTGTGTGTTTCTCTGTGCCAATCACTTCCCTAAGTGCTGGGGACAGGAAGGGAATGCAGAAAGAATCGTTGCCCTCAAGGAATTCACATTTTAGTGGGGGAGACAAGAAGCCAAAAATGGCAGAATATGGGTCTCTGCACAATCAGACTGCAAGATACACTCCTTTGGCCTAGTCTTCACTTCAGAAATACTTATGCCCTCCAGCATGGCTGAGGGGCCCATTCCTTTATATACTGATAGTCATTAAATGCCATATTTTGGTCCAAGTCTGAATTATCAAACAAACTGCTTTTCCCTGGGTCTGCAACTTCAGAGACCGGAAGTGAGATTCCCCTTATCTTGGGACTTACTCCACATGAGAGCAAAACAGACATCCTGAGACCATAAAATGTAAATAGACCCTGCCCTGTAAATTTGCATTTACAACCAAGGAACTCTGTTTCACATATAGAAGTATGCATGTTCTCTATTGAAACTGAAAACCAGCTTGACAAGATCTCTCTTCTGTCAAGCTCTTACTAACTCTGCCCCTCATATAGGTGAGGAACATTAAGTAATCCACCTTCACCAAGGAGTCTTATGCCAATGACCTTTGAATCAAGAATATATTACCTTTTAAAACTAGACATATTATATATAAATTAATATATTACTTATATAATCTAACAAGATATTAACAAAACTGATCTATTTGCTTGTGTCTTTTGTTTTCTTCTATGTGGTTTTCCAAAAAAATTTTGTTGATACTCTTTTTTAGTGCAGTATATATACATAATTTTTTGCAAAATTAGGGTTTCATTCCCACCTCAATTAACAAAATTACAAGGTTTTAAATATAAGGGTGGTGGGCATAGACAAGAAGTTTTAAACATGTGAACAAGATCCTGGGATAAAATCCTGTAATTTCTTCATGAGGTGGGCTCTCTCTACTCTTTGATTGGATAGAGAAGGGAGTAATGCGGTTGGTGAACCAAATAAGCTAAGCACATGCCTGAGGACTTTATTTTTTCCCTCATTTAATAGTATTTTATCTTTTCCAATTACATGTAATGATAGTTTTCAACCTTCACTTTTATAAGATTTTGAGTTCCAAATTTTTCCCCCTCCCTTCCCTTTCCCTCTCCCCAAGATGGCAAGCAATTTGATATAGGCTATACATGTACAGTCATATTAGGTATATTTCTACATCGGTCATGTTGTGAAAGAAGAATCAGAACAAAAGGGGAAAACCACAAGGAAGGAAAAAACCAAAAGAGAAAGAAACAGAGAAATAGTGAGAGAAAATACTATGCTTTGCTCTGCATTCAGACGTCATACTTCTTTTTCTGAATGTAGATAACACTTTCCATTATGAGTCTTTTGGGATTGTCTTAGATCAGCGGTTCTCAACCTGTGGGTCTCCACCCCTTTGGAAATTGAACGACCCTTTCACAGGGGTCACAGGGGTTGCCTAAGACCATTGGAAAACACATATTTCTGATGGTCTTAGGAACTGAGACACCGCTCCTCTATCCATCTCCAGGCAGGTCTGCCCACATGCAGATATGCCCACATACGAGTATTAAAGGGTCGCGGCATTAGGAAGGTTGAGAACCACTGGTTTAGATCATTGTATTGCTGAGAAGACCTAAGTCTATCAAAGTTGGTTATCACACAATGTTACTGTTACTGTGCACATTGTTGTCCTGGTTCTTCTCACTTCACTCAGCATCAGTCCATGTAAGTATTTCTAGGTTTCTCTGAAATCCGCCTGCTCATTATTTCTCATAGCACAATAGTATTCCATTACATTCATGTACCACAACTTGTTCAGCTATTCCCCAATTGATGGGCATTCCCTCAATTTCCAATTCTTTGCCATCACAAACAGAGCTGCTATAAATATTTTTGTACATGTGGAGCCTTTTCCATTTCTGTGATCTCTTTGAGATACAGACCTAGTAGTGGTATTGCTGGATCAAAGAGTATGCATGGTTTTATAACCCTTTGGGTATAGTTCCAAATTGATCCCTAAGGACTTTAAATAGCAGGTAAGGATATGGGTGGGGGAAGCGGGAGAAACAGAGTTTTCAGCAGTTGATTTAGTCCAGAAGCAAAAGCAGCCAGGTAGCAGAGGACTCCAGGTTTGGGAGTGCCCTAAGGGGATGGATTCTTTAGTCTGTACCAGAAAACCATAGAGAGACAAAAAGGGGGAGGGGAAGAGTAAGCTCAGTGGGAGGTCTATACTCTCCCCACCGTCGGAGGCAGGGGACTAATAGGAGATAATACACCCAGCCAGGAACAGGTAAGACACATGGAAAAATACAAAGAGATACAGATGGATACAGAAAGAAGCCATATGAAAGAGCTGAATGAGCTCTTGCACCAGAGAGGAATGCCAACTATGGACTCAAGAAAGAAATTCCAGTGAGCAGGAGCTGTGAATTCACCTTTGGACGACATTTTCTTTATAGTTAGAGCATATTTTTCCATGGATCTGAATATACTTGTGAGTATGCCACAGACTTTTGAGGGAATTATTTTGGACTAACTGTTCTGACTAGACCACCCTAGTAAATACTATTTTCTAAAAGTTAATCTCATCTACTAGCTGATAACCAGTGAGAAGGACAGCAGCAGGAAGCAAGTATATAAGCAACAGCACTGTGGTTGTTCAGCCTTCATTTTTTTTTTAGATATTTAATATTTTCTTTTTCCCAATTACATATAAAAATGATTTTTAACATTAATTTATTTAATTTTGAGTTTCAAATTCTCTCCCTCTCTCCCTTATCTCCTCCTTCATTGAGAAGGCAAATAATTACATATAGGTTACACATGTGTAGTAATACAAATCTTATTTTCATATTCCCATCTATGAATGTAAACATCATTGATTCTCTTATGCATTCTCTTCCCTGTTACTTTTTTTATGCTTGTCTTGAATCTTGTGTTTAAAAGTCAAATTCATGTTACTAAAGAAAACAAAGACAGAAAAAGAAAAACAAAGTTTAAAAAAGGATGCTTCCATCTTAGTTCAGTCTCTATGAGTTCTTTTTCTGAACATGGAGGCATTTTTATAAGTCCTTCAGAACTGTCTTAGATCATTGTATGCTGAGAATAACTAACCATTCACAGCTGGTCATCTTACAATATTGCTGTTACTATATACAATGTTACTATATACAATATTCACTTCACTTTGCATCAGTTCATGTAAATCTTTCCAGGTTTTTCTGAGAGCATCCTGCTTGTCATTTCTTTCTTTTTTTCTTTTTGGAGGGGGAAGGCAGGGCATTTGGGGTTAAGTGACTTGCCCAAGGTCACACAGCTAGTAAGTGTTAAGTGTCTGAAGTTGCATTTGAACTCAGGTCGTCCTGACTCCAGGGCCGATGCTGTATTCACTTAGCCTAGGTGGCTGCTCCCTTATCATTTCTTATAGCATGGTATTATTCCATTACAATCATATACCCCAACTGGTTTGGTCATTTCCAAATTAATGGGCAACCCTTAATTTCCAATTCTTTGCCATCACAAAAAGAACTGCTATAAATATTTTTGTACATATAGATTCTTTTCTTATATTTCTTTTAATCTCTTTGGGGTACAGATCTAGTAGTGATATTGTTGGGTCAAAGGGAATACCTGTTTTTATAACCCCTTTGGACAGTTCCAAATTGCTCTCCAGAATGGTTGAATCAGTTTACAACCCCACCAACTAATGCACCAAGTGCATTGGTGTCTCAACTTTCTCATATCCCCTCCAACATTTTTTGTTTTCCTTTTCTGTCATAACCAATCAGACAGGTGTGGGGTGTTACCTCAGACTTGTTTTAATTTGCATTTCTCTAATCAATAGTGATTTAGGGCATGCTTTCACATGACTGTAGATAGCTTTTATTACTTCATCTGTTCATATCCTTTGAGCATTTATTATTTGGGAAATTACTTGTATTCTTATTTTTTGTTGTTTTTTTATTACTGAAACTAAAATACACAATAAGAAAAGAAAAAGAAACATATTGTAAACTTAATATTGAAATTTAAATGCAAAACATGGGGGGGAAAAGCATGTCATGTACACAGTAGAACGTAAGAGAGGATTCAAAATATATAGTAATAAATTTCCATTTCAAGAAAGTCTGCATAATAAATACTACATGTTGTGTTGAGAGCAGCCCATATTTTCTTTCCTCCCTTGTTAGTTTTCTTTCGTTCTCCTGTGCACTTTTTACTTTCTTCTTTTTTCTCCCTTCCTGTCCACCCCCAGAAGGTTGCACTTATGTATAGATACAGATATAGATATGTATATAGACATATACTTTCCCTATCAAATTCTACTTCTGATCTTTGTTTTTAAGTTTGTGCATATCTCTTATTTCCTATCCCTTCTAACTCCTCTACTTTACTCCTACCTACTGTCTTGTCCTCTTATTACTTAACCAACCCTGCCTCCAAGGATCCCTCCCTTGTCCTCCCACTTTCATTAATCTAAATACCCTTCTATACTCCCCTTTTAACCTATTCCCTCACCCTCCTCTCTAGAGATCCCTCCCTTATCCTCTCCCCCCTCCCTATCCCCTTAGGGTTTTATTTCTTTTTGAATTTAGAATACTTTTATACTCTTCTAAATATATATGTTTTGTTCCCTCTTGAACCCATTTCTGATGAAAGAAGATTTCCAGAACTAACAGCCCTCCTCCCCCATCTAATTCTTGTGTGTTGGTTCTTCTCACATCTCATTTGTATAAAATAATTACTCTTTTTAGCTGTTCCTAAATGGTTTTGCTTTTTAAAGTCATATCATACTCAGGTCTACCCCAATCTTTCTTACATATTACTCAATTACTAATAACAATCTTAGACATACTTTCGTATATATAGAAAGTAAACAGTCTGTTGTTATTAAGTCCCTAGTAGTCAGTCTTTGGTATGTACCTTATATTTGTCTTGGTTCTTGTATGTTAAATCTTCTATTAAGTTCAAGTTGATTTGTTTAACAAAGTTCTGAAAATCTGACAGTTCATTAAGTATCTATTTTTTTCTCATTCAGGATTATGCTTGACTTTGCTGGGTATGATATTTTTGACCAAAACCCCAATTCTTTTGCTCTTTGATATATAGTGTTCCAAGACCAGCAGTCTTTTAGTGTAGCTAATGCAAGGTCTTGTGTTATCTGATTGTGGCACCACCATATTTAAATTGTTTTTTTTTCTTGTTGCTCATATTATTTTATCCTTGAGCTGGGGGTTTCAGAATATGACTATAATATTCTTGTAGGTTTTCCACATAGGGTCTCTTTCAGTTGGTGATTAGTGGGTTTTTTCTATTTCTACTTTACCCTCTTATTCTAATGCTTCAGGACAATTTTCTTTAATTATTTCTCATATTGTATCAAAATTCTTTTTTGGATTATAGCTTTCAAAGAGTTTGATTATTCTCATGTTTTCTCTTCTCAATCTGTTCTCCAGAGCAATTGTTTTCCTTATGAGATGTTTCACATTCTCTTTTCTCATTCTTTATTCTATTATTTCTTGATCTCTTATAACTTTATTGACTTCCTCTTGCCCAATCCTGATTTTCGAGGAGTCAGTTTCTTCCTTAGGATTCTGGATCTCCTTTTTAAATTGATTGACTTTCTTTTCATAATCTTCTTGGTTTTTTTTTTGGATTGTTCTTACTTTTTTTAGTCTTTCCTCAATCTCTCTCATTTGATGTTTAAAGTCTTTTAAAAGTTTTTCTGTGAATTATTTTTGAGCAGGTGGACATTTGATGTTACTCTTTGGAGTATAAGAGGCTTTCTTTGCTTCAGTATCATCCTCTGAAGATGAACCCCATTCTTTTCTATTCCCATAGTAACTCCCTGTGGTTGGATTCTTTCTCCTTTTGCCTCTGCATTTTTTAAAATTTGTAGTAGCCTAATTTTTATAATCACCTCTAGTCCTGGGTTATAGGGGATGGTGTTTCTTTCCTCAGTTCCTCCTTCAGTTCTCCCTTCTGCCCTGGAACTGTAACCAAGACCTCCAGCTTTCTGTAAGTGCCCACAGCCAGCCATGTCCCAGTCCCACCACTTCTGCACTCATCAGGCATGTGCTGGTTCCTTCTCACTCCTGTCATGTTTCAACAGCATGACGGGATCTGGGATTCCTTGTCAGCAAAGGATCCTTTCGTCTTCCCTGACTCAGATGTCCAACATCCCTCACTGTCCTGGGGGTAAAAGTTCTCTGGCTGGGACCCAGGCATTCTCCCAACACAGCTAATCTCTGGTCCTGTCAATTGTTGCTTAAAAGGATTTAGGATCTAGCCTAGAGGTGTTTACTATTCATAGGGACCAAACTTCATTCTGGGATTTTTCTATAGATCTTCCATTGTCCCAGGAGGACACCTCTTCTGCCCCTACTTTTATTTATTTTGACCATTCCTGAGGTGCTATTTCATTTCCCTTGTGGGGAAAAATCTTGAGAGCTTGGAATTTTATGACCCACTCCATCATCTTCCCCAAATCTTCTTGATACTTGACTTGTATTCTTATAAATTTGAACTTGATAAATGTAGCCTTTATCAAATAAACTTGCTATACACTTCTTGAAATATTATGTTTAGGCTCTTTCTTTGACCATGGCTTTTAAGTAGTCCAATAATCCTTAAATGATCTCTCCTGGATCTATTTTCCAGGTCAATTATTTTTCCAATGAGATATTTCATATTTTCTTCTATTTCTGCATTCTTCTGATTTTATTGTTTCCTGATGTCTCATGGAGTCGTTAGCTTCCAACTGACCAATTCTAATTCTTAAGGAATTTTCTTCAGGAAGCTTTTGTACCTCCTTTCCCATTTGGTCAATTCTATTTTTTAAGGAATTCTTTTGTTCAGTGAATTTGTAAATATTTTCCCATTTGGCCAATTCTACTTTTTAAGGAGTTCTTCTCTTCCATAGATTGTTGTGCCTCTTTTACCATTTGGTCTACTCTGGTTTTTAGGTTCTTTTTTTGATCATGGCTTTCAGGTAGTCCAATAATTTTTAAATTGTCTCTCCTGGATCTATTTCCCAGGTCAGTGGTTTTTCTGATGAGATATTTCACATCCCCTTCTATTTTTCCATTTGTTTGGATCTGTTTAATAGTATCTTGGTTTCTCATAAAGTCATTAGCTTCCATTTGCTCCAATCTAATTCTGAAGGAATTATTCTCTTCAATGTGCTTTTGAAATTCTTTTTCCATCTGGCAAATTCATCTTTTTAAGGCATTCTTCTCCTCATTGGCTTTTTGGGCCTCTTTTGCCATTTGAGTTAGTCTATTTTTAAGGTGTTATCTTCAGTCAGGTTGTTGACTCTCTTTTCATGATTTTCTTGCATCATTCTCATTTCTCTTCCCAATTT
>JAQQSU010014410.1:0-11424 GCA_028627135.1 Pseudochirops cupreus | reverse complement strand
CAGGGCTGCTGTTTCTGCCACTTCCTTGTCCTGGAGGCAGTTTGGCTGGACTGCTTTTCTTCCCAAATTTAGCTGAGTTCCACTGACCTTTCACTTTGTCCTTGTTTCTTATGGATTGATAATTCTGGAAATTGCCACAGCTGCCAATGATCCACTATCCTGAAGGCTCCAGCTGGGGCTTCTCCCAGCTGCCCCAGGGCCAAGCTGCAGTTTCAGGCTGGGCTGGTTTTGGCTCCCAGCATGCTGCAATGAGCCCTTCCTGCTGAGCTGCCTTCAGCAGGAGATATATTTTTCTGTATTTTTATTAATTTTGGAGCCACAAAATTTGTTTAGAGCAATATTTTATGGTATTTGAGGTGGCTATGTGGGCACTGCAGAACCTTGTTGCTTCTACACCTCCATCTTGGCTCTACCTCCTGGCTAGGAAACTATATCTTGCTAAAAGGTACCATAAACAAAGAAGTAATATCAATACTAAGCATATATGTTCCAAATGGTTTAGCACTCAAATTTCTAAAGTATAAGTTAAATAAAGATAGTAAAACTATACTAGTGGGGTACTTCAATATCCTTCTCTTAAAACTAGATAAATCTAACCACAAAATAAACAAGAAATAAATTAAGGAGGTGAACTGAACTTGTGAAAAGTTATTATGTGGTAAACCTCTGGAGAAAACTGAATGGGAATATAAATAAATATAACTTTTTCTCAGTGATATCTACACAAAAATTGATCATGTATTATGGCATAAAAATCTCACACTCAGGTGCAGAAAGGTAGAAATATTAAATGCATTCTTTTCAGATCATGATGCAAAAAAAAATTATATGTAATAAAGGGTCATAGAAAATAAGTTAAAAATTAATGGGAAACTAAATGAGCTAATCCTAAGGAATGAACAGGTGAAACAACAAATTACAGAAACAATCAATAATTTCACAAAAGAGAATCACAATAATGAGACAACATAATAAAATGTATGGGATTCAGTCAAAACAGTACTTGAGGGAAATTTTATATGTGCAAGTGCTTATATCAGTAAAATAGAAAAACAGCAAATCAATGAATTGGGAATGCAACTAAGAAAATCTATAACAAGAACAAATTAAAAATCTCAAATTAAACACCAAATTAGAAATTTTAAAAATAAAAGGAGAGATTAATAAAACTGAAAGTAAGAAAACTATTTAATTAATAAACAAAAAGAATAGTTCATTTTATGAAAAAGAACCAATTTAAAACCAGTACATAATATTAGGTGATATTTGATTAATTTGGTTTTTAAAAAAGAAAGAAAAAACTGAAACAGTAAATTCACCACCAATGAAGAGAAAGGTAAAACAATAATTAGGAGCTCTTTTGCCACAATTGCATGCCAATAAATCTGATGATCTAAGTAAAATGAATTGATATTTGCAAAAATACAAATTTCCCAGATTAATTGAAGAGGAAATAAAATACTTAAATAACCCCATTTTACAAAAAGAAACTAAACAAACCATCAATGACCTCCCTAAAACAAAAATTAAATCACTAGAGTCAAATGGATTTACAAGTGCATTCTATCAAACATTTAAAACACAATTAATTCCAATACTATATTAACTATTTGGAAAAAATAGGTGAAGAATTAATCCTACTATATTATTTTTATGACACAAATATAAGGCTGATGCCTAAACTGGGAAGAGCCAAAACAAAGAAAGTAAACTTTGGACCAATTTCTGTTATAAATGTTGGAGCAAAATGTTTAAATAAAATATTAGCAAAGAGATTACCAAAATTCATCACCAGAGTATACTGTGACAAGGTGGGCTTTGTATCAGGTACTAAGGACTGGTTTAATATTACAAAAACTACCAGCATAATTGGCTACATCAATAACAAATCAACAGAAATTATATGATTATCTCAACAGATTCAGAAAAGGCTTTTTGACAAAATACAGCACCCATTCCTATTTTTAAAAAAACACTATAGAGCAAAGGGATAAATAGGGCTCTCCTTAAAATGATAAATATTATCTATCTAAAACCATCAGCAAGCAATATCTGTAATAAGCTAGAAACTTTCCCAGTGAGATCAGGGAAACAAGAATGCCCATAATTACCACTATTATTCAATATTGTATGAGAAATATTAGCTTTGGTAATAAGAGAAGAAAAAGAAATTGAAGGGATTAAACTAGACTGGGCTGGGGAACCTGTGGACTTGTGGCCATATGTGACCTTCTAGGTCCTCAAGTGTAACCCTTTGACTGAATTCAAACTTCAGAGAATGACTAGGCAATAAGGAAAAAAAACTATCCCTTTTTAAAATGATAGGATCAAATACTGTGAGAATCAACTAAAAAAAACTTTAAAATAATTAATAAATTTAGAAAAGTTACAGGATATAAAATAAATCTGCATGAATCATCAATATTTCTATATATTACCAACAAAGTCCAGCAGTAAGATATAGAAAGAGAATTTCCATTTAAAACAACTGTAGACAATATAAAATATTTGGGAGTTTACCTGACAAGAGAAAGAAAAGAACTATATGAACACAACACAAAACATTTTCATACAAATAAATTCAGATCTAAACAATTGGAAAAATATCAATTGCTCATGGGTAGATTGAGCTAACATTATAAGAATGACAATTCTACCTAAATTAATTTACTTATTCAGTGCCATACCAAACTACCAAAAAATTATTTTCTAGACATAGAAACAACAAAATTCATCTAGAAGAACAAAAGGTCAAGAATATAAAGGAATTAATCAAAAAATGCAAAGGAGGTTAGCCTAGCCATACCAGATCTAAAACTATGCTATAAAGCTGCAATCATCAAAACCACTCAGTACTAGCTAAGAAATAGAGTGGTGGATCAGTGGAATAGATTAGGCATACAAAATAGAGTAAATGACTGCAGCAATCTATTGTTTGATCAATTCAAATTCTTCAGCTTCTGGGTTAAGACTCACTATTTGACAAAAACTGTTGGGAAAACTAGAAAACAGTATGGCAGAAACTATAGACCGATATCTCATACCATATACCAAGATAAGGTCAAAATGGGTACATGACTTAGACATAAAGAGGGATGCCATAAGCAAATTAGGAGGACAAGAAATAGTTTACCTGTCAAATCTATGGAGAAGGGAATAATTTATTACCAAATAAGAGATAGAGAACATTATAAAATGCTAAATGAATAATTTTGATTAAATTAAATTAAAAAAGGGTTTGCACAAAGCTGATGCAACTAAGATTAAAAGAGAAACAGAAAGCCGAGAAATATTTTTTCAGTCAGTATTTCTGATAAAGATCTCATTTCTAAATTATAGAGAGAATTGAGTCAAATTCATAAGAATACAAGTCATTCCCCAATAGATAAACGGTCAAAGGATATGAGCAGGCAATTTTCTGATGAAATTAAAGCTATCTTTAGTCATATGGCAAAAAAAATGTTCTAAAGCACTATTTATTGGAGAAGTACAAATTAAAACAATGCTGAGGTATCAGCTCACACCTATCATATTGGCTAATATAAAAGAAAAGGAAAATGATAAATATTGGAGGAGATGCAGGGAAATCGGAACACTAATGCATTGGTGGTGTATTTGTGAATTCGCTCATCCACTCTGCAGGATAATTTGGAACTATGCCCAAAGAGCAATAAAGCTTCAAGACCACTACTAGGTCTGTATCCTAAAGAGATTATAAAAAAAAAAAAAGGGTAAAGGACATATGTGTATAAAAATATTTACAGCAGCTCTTTTTGTGGTAGCAAAGAATTGGAAATTAAGGGAATGCCTTCCATTTGGGGAATGTCTAAACAAGTTGTGTTCTATGAATATAAAGGAATATTAATGTGCTAGAAGAAATGATAAGCAGGAGGATTTCAGAAAAACCTGGACTTAACATGAACTGATACTGATTGAAACCAGAACAGTGTACATAGTAATAGCAATACAGTAAGAAGATCAACTGTGATAGTTTTAATTCTTCTCAGCAATACAACGATCCAAGACAATTCCAAAAGACTCAAAATGGAAAATGCTACCCACATGCAAAGAAAGAACTATGGAGTTTGAATGCAGATCAAAGTATACTGTTTTTACTTCTTTTGTTGTTTTTTCTTTCTCATGTTTTTCTCTTGTTGTTCCAATTCTTCTTTCACAGCATGAATAATTAGGAAATATGTTTAATATAACTGTGTATGTATAGTCTATATCAGAGTGCTTTCCATCTTGTGGAAGGGTATGGGGAAGGAGGGGGAAAAAAATGGAACTCAAAGTATTATAAAAAATGAATGTTACAAATTATCTTTACATGTAATTGGAAAAAATAAACTACTATTTACAAAAAATAGGGAAAAGATGAGCTGATAAAAAATTGTAATGTAGTTCCATTGGACTATTTTATAGTTAGCTATTTGTTAACAATTTTATTGTTATAAAAAAGTTTAAACTACATTACATAGATTCTAGTGAATCTATATTAAAGATTTCCTAGTATTTCTTTCTTTTCCAAAATGAAAGGTCTCTCTATCTAGGGGTGAGGAGACAAATTTTTGATACATAATACTGACATCTTTGATACCTAACTAACATTTTGATAACTAACATTTTGTATTTATTAGACTTTTAATCCTTCCTGTAGTTATTGTGGCACCCTTGTCCCAAGATAGGCAGACCAATTTTGCTATACATATAAAGGTAGAACCTAAAGTTCTGTACCTACTTCCATGTTGATGAGTCTCCTCTGCAGCTACCCAGAATTCCTGCTGCTGTTCCTACTATCCCTTCCATGGGTCAATATCCTCTCTAGGTTCAGGCTACTGTTCTTAAAGCTTTGATAGATCCAGATTGCTGTCACCCTGCTTCCTCATGAGAGCTTCAATTTTATTACTAAAGATCACCACTTTTTTGGGAGAAGGGAGGTTTTCTGGTGTGTGTGAGTATGTGTGAATGTGTGTGTGTATGTGTATGTGTGCACACACCGTGCAAAAATCTCATATTGTCCAACAAGGTGAGAAAAACATCCGCCAGGCAGGGCAAGCTAGGAAACACCAAAGGATTATTAAATAGTATGCCAGGTGGGATTTTTTTTGATCAAGAAAGAAAAGCAGCTCTTGTGAGTACATTTCAACTATCCTCTTTTAATTCTTTCCACATTGTCATTGGGTTTCTACATGGACACTGTATTATGAAAGAGATGCCATTTTTCATAAGCCTGTAAACAGATTTAAAGAACAATGCCTAAGGTAGTCAACAACTTGAATAGCTCTGCCAAGCAGCTGGTATAACTTGCAGTAGTCTTTGACAGAGAAAGCATGGCTGTGGATAATAGAGTGCACCCAGAAAGCATTAGGCACCTTGCTGAGCAATCAAGTGACAAATCCACTGTTTTTTTTCCAGTCATTGATTTAGCAGCATCTATACAAAGAGCAGCATGCTGCTCCTAGTGTACAGCCAAATCTGGGCTGCTTCTTGAAAAATTTTAGATAGTTTTCTCCTGTCATACCAGGCAGCAAAGTTTTACAAAACAGCGTGCTTTCATTCACAGTGTTTCCAAAACATATCTTCTAAATGCCAACAACTGATCACAACCTGAAACATCTGTGGATTTGTCCATTTATGGGGCAAAGCAATCGCTTTCCTTAATCTTTAAAAACAGCTGTTCACAGACATTAATTGCCATACCACTTAGGCACTTCAAACCAGGAGCATTTGACAATAGCCCATATTTTAATTTCTTTGCTGCATCTGGTTCTTTTACACTGGGTACCATCTCCACTGCAGATGGTAATAGAGAAGTTTCTGTAACCAAGCAGCTTGAGAGTGCTCTGAGATTTTGTTAGCAGGTTGGAATTTAAATGGCCAAAACTGAAAATTAAAATTTGGTTATTAAAGCATTCAAACTTCTGGTGAAGAAATATCATTCATCCCATAAATATTTATTGAGCGCCTACTACATTCAAGACATTGTAGTATTATCTGTGATAGGGTACACTATGAAAAACACGTGTGCCTTCATGACAGCATAGTGACTACTGTCAAAAAACCTCTCATCTAGTTAGGGAGATACACATAAAAATCCATGCAAAAATATACAAAGGAAAATGTAATGAAGTCCACTTTAGAGAAAGAGAAGAGGTCAGGGGGCAAGGGGAAGCTAAAAGAGATTTTAAAAAAAGGAGAAACAATTAACAGTTAGGGGAAACAGAAGGTTTAGTGGAAGAAGTGGCATTTGAATTAGTTGTTAAAGGAGGATTATGATTTCACCATAAAGAGATGGGATGGAGGGCATTCCAGGCAGACTGAACAGCGTGAGAAAAGGCATAACAGTGTCTTCTGACAGCAAGAAACCATCTAGTTTGGTTTTAACAGAGAAAATAAGGGGAATGCTCTGAGCTAAAACTGAAAAGGTAGGCTTGGGCTAGGCAAAGGAACATCTAATGCCAGACATTTATTGTTGATTTTTGAGATTGGAGTGGTTGCTAAATTTTTGTTTTGCTTTTAATAGCGTAGTAAAAAAAAATCATAGTTGTGATCATAGTGTGTGTAACAGATTTAGAAGAAAAGGCAGGGAAATCAGCGTGAAAACCATTGTGATTAGATAGGAAGGATAAAATAAGATCCAGAATTAGAAAGGTGGAAGTGGGATGTGAGATGCAGACAGTGGCAACAGGCATTGCACAGGTAGAATTAAACTGAATGTACATCTTATATGAAGAGTGAGATACAGATGTCAGAGATCCTGTCTCAGTCACTTACTAACCTTGTGATGTCAGGTAAATTATTTAGCCTCTCTTGACCTGGTTTATCATCTGAAAATGATGTTGTTTGGACAAAATGACCTCTGCCTCTAAATCTCTGATTTCTGACTACTTTCACATTTCTTGTTTGAATGATTAAGAGAATAATAGTCAGAATTAAGGGATACCAAAATGTGGGGAAGTAAAAGAGGAGAAAGATGAGCTAATAAAAGAACAGCGAGGGAACCATGACTAATAAAACGTTTGAGAGAGTTTCTGGGCAATTAATCATTTTACTGATCATGCTAGCAAATAATTAATAATAAATAATAAAATAATAATAAATAATAAATAATAATAAAAAAATAATAATAAAATAATAATAAATAATAAAATAAATAAATAATAAAAAGGGGTTGGTCAAACTTTTGAATGCCAAAGAGTCCTCATAGAACCCTCTCAACACTACTATTGTTATAGTAGTAGTATAGAAGTAGAGGATACAAAGAAATCAAGTTAGGCAAAAGCATCAAGGATGGGGTGGTCAAAATCTAAATACTACAGTGGAGGTCAAGTAAAAGAGAAGCCACATTACTTCATAGATATAGTATGTAAATAGCTGAGGCTCCAAATTTAGCAAGTGTCTACAGACCCTCAAGATACATGTCCCAAACATTTTTTCTGCCTGCTCAGGAATCCTGTACATCATAGGCTAACACGGGATACAGACATAGAAGCCCATCTGATACAAGATTCAGAAGTCTATATTCAGCCAAAAGTCAATAAGTATCTAATAAATTGCACTTACTATGTTCCAGGCATAACTGGGGATACAAAGTATGGGGAAAAAATACCATCCTTGTCCTCACTGGATCACATTCTAATAGGGGAAGCAACATGAAAAAACAAACAAACTATGTACATACAAGATATGTACAATGTAAATGGAAGGTAATCTCAGAGAGAATAAAATGGAAGGAACTGAGAGAGACTTCTCAAAGAAGGGTCAATTGTGAAGAGAAATAGATTTGAACCTATAGGTAAAAGGGAACTACTAGGTGGCAGAAGGAGCAGGCCAGGGGTAAAATGAAGAGACATGCACTTTAGGAAAATCCCTTTGGCAAGTGAGTGGATAATGGATTGCAGCGGGTAGAGATGAGCTCTGAGGCAGGAAAACCTTTCATGAGATGATTGCAATAGTGCATTGGAAGTTAAGAGGCCTTCACAAGGGTGGCAGCTGTGTGAGTGGAAAAGAGATTAGATATAAGACTTGGAAATAACATGCATATATGGAGACAGCACAAGCAAGGCGTCAAGGATGACACTGAGGTTGGCAACCTGAGAAACTGAGTTGATGGTGTTCTTGAAAGTAAAAAATGGGAGAGGGGAGAAAAAAAAAATCAGCTTTTTTTTTTCTTCCTGTTGATTGCATTGAGAATTGTATAGTGTCTCTTTTATCCATAGCTCTTTATGAGTGACTAGGATGGGTGGACTCTGATTTTACTCTAATCTATATGGATTTTGTACTTGTACTGAGAAGATCTAGACTCTGAAAGTGAAAGAAGTCATAAATAATCCAGAAGAGAAAAAGTTACTATAGCAAAATGGGAAAAGCACTGGTTTTGAATTCAGAGGCTTTGGGTTCAAATCCTATCTGTTGCTTACTGTATACCTTATGCAAGTCATTGAACTTCTCAGACTCAGTTTCTTCATCTGTAAAATTGGAATATTATCCTCGATGGTCTTTTGTTGCTTCTAATTATAAATCTAATATTTATGAAATAATCTGACTATAATATTTTAAAATCACTTTCATGTTAAATTTTTTTTAACATATTAGCTCAGAACTTTTTTCATTGTTTTAAGGCATTCCTGATGAGAAAACTCATTCTCTGAATGCAGATTGTCAAGTTTTATCATTTATAGACTTGGGTGAGAGTTATCAAGAGTCAGTGATTTGCTATGAATCACAGAACCAATAAGCATGAGAAACATACTTGACCCGAAGGTCTATCTCATTCTTAGTTCTATGTCCTATCCGTTCAATCAATGGTCTCCCAAGACACAACCTTATACCCTGAATGCCTTGAAATAAAGTCAAAGAATGTGTGATTAGTCAACCTCAGGGTGGTAAGATGTATGGCATCCAACCTTCTATGTGGTAGCCAAATGTGGGGCTACCATCTCATATAACTCCACTCCTATCTTCACCTACTTTCTCCCATACACCTCAACTTTGCTTTTCTCTTTGTCTTAATTCCTTTTTTACTCCTCCTATTTTATTATATAGATAGAGTTAAATGACATTTTCTTCAAGTTACTTAGAAAAATTTCAATTTTTCAAGATGTTTTTAAAAAGTATTTAAAGTCAACTTTCCTTTTTCTTTCTTTGTACTTCTGTAACAGTTTTATTCAATATATAATTGACACATGTTTTGTACTTTGGGGATTCAGGGTTGTTGGTTTTTTTTAACATTTTTAAAAGCTCTTGTTATACCCTAAAAATAAGAAGAGAAATATTAATGACACTTTTGTAATTCAAACACTTAGTATGAATTAAAACATTAAAACCAACCTGTAAGCAAAATCATATAATGATAAGCCTAAAAAGTTTTTCAATACTTTTTAAAATACCTTTTTTCTTCATTTTTCTACCAGATATTTTAATGTTCTAAACTGATTTAAAAAAAAAAGATCCTTATTACCTGAAATGTCATGGTCTAGCATTCTCTAGCAGGCCTTAATCTGACTTGGATTTGGCAATTAGGTCATTACTACAATTCCTATTTGAAGAGTGTTAGAGTTGGGTGAGGGGAGAATGGTAGAAAACATACTGCAATGTGAATTAGGGTAACTTATTTCAGAAATTTGAATGGGTACTATTTATGAAATTTCGATGAATTTTGATAGGAGGAGACTTGATCAGTTTCTCCTGTCCATTTCAATTCCTATATTTGATTACAAAGGTAATTAACTCTCCAAATAAATCATCAGGTGGTAAATCAGTATTTGCCTCAAAGAGAAGGAAAGGAAATAAAACCTATGCATAATACTTATGTGACTAAAAGAGATTTATTGCTGTACAATTGAAGGTCTCTAGTAGGTCATAGACAATAGTTTTATAAATCTCTAAATCTTTGTCTGAATTGGAGTGATAGTATGGCAGGTCCTCAATAGATGGGTTCTCAGTTTTCTTCTTCCACACAAGAAAAATTCCATCTCTGAAATGAAAGAGGGATGATCACTCATTTTCCAGGGATTCCAGGGTGGCAATTAGTGGGGATGTAATCTACTTCAGATGCATTTTTCCTCTACTTTCAAAACTATGCTGGGAGATCTTTGAAGACTGTAGTTGGTTGAGGGGCAAAGAAGGGAGAAATAGCAGAAAATCTGCTATCTCATGCCTGAAATGGATTTATTCTTATACAGATTGAAACCTCACTCTTCATGGCCTTGTCTGGGCCTCTGAGAAATTCTTCCTTCATTTTCCACCCCAATGATGTGAATTTCTATTTTAACTCTTACTTACCTCAGAAGTCTAGGCTCTCCTTATATTTGTCTAGGACCAGCATACAATGTCAGAATTCAAAGGATAGAATCTCAGAACTCAAGTACACTGGTTCCCTGAATGTGGTAACAATAAGCATTGGTGAAGGATGGGGGGAGGAAGGAAAGGAGACAAAAGCCTTTCTATAAGAACTCTGAGTTGAAAGAGACCTTAGAGGTGATCTAGCCTAACCCACACCTGAACAGAAATTCCCCTTAACAATTTTACATGAGTGGTTTTCTAACCTCTGCTAGAAAACCACTAATAAGTAGAAACACTTTACCCTTGTGTCAAACTACTTCAATTTTTATGCTAATTTTAATAAGTGTTTATCCATTAAGCCAGATCTGCCTCTTCACAACTTCTACTCAGCTCAAAGTTCTGGTATCTGGAGCCAAGCAGGACAGGTCGAGCTTTTCTTCTATATGACAACTCTTCAAAGTCTTGAAGATAGTTATCATATTCCCCATAAATTACATATTCTCCAGTCTATATATCCTTGGTTTCTAAACTTGATATACAGTGATTTCTAGTTTCTTTCCCATCCTGGTAACCTTTGTGTGAGATGAAAGAGTTCAGAGTCTGAATCTAAGGTCAGAAAAGGTCTTTATTCCTTCTCATGAAAAAGAGGCAGCAGGCATGGCAGAGGCATGGCAGCAGGGAGAGAGCAACAGGTAGAAGCCAGCCCATGATTATATAATCTTCTAATGCAGAAACCCAACCCCCTTAACTGGTCTTCACTCTTTTGGGTAGGGGAGCTGAGTCACAATCTAAGCATGGGAATCTCTCTGAGACAAAGGACCTGGAAACACGTGGGTGTCCAATGAAAGCAGTCTTTTTTTTCCTTTTCTTTTTTATTTTAGTTTGCATCATTCATTTCCACAAGATTTTGAGTTACATATTTTCTCCCCATCTTTCCCTACCCACCACCCCAAAACAGCCATCCCAGTGTATCCCCTCTCCCCCAGTCTATTCTCTCCTATGTCTTCCCCCCTCACCCCTCTGACTTTTCTGTAGGGCAGGATGGATCTCCCAACCACAGTGCCTGTGTATCTCAAGTTCCAGTTGGATGTAGTTAATAATAATAATGATAATAATAATAATAATAATAATAATAATAAT
>JAQQSU010001441.1:0-14996 GCA_028627135.1 Pseudochirops cupreus | reverse complement strand
TGTTATCTTAGAAGCAAAGAGCAAAGGTTCAAGGAAAGAATGTTTTGGTTACCCTCCAGAAGAAATCCCCAAATGAGAATTCCCAGAAATATTGTAGCCAAAACTAGAGCTCCCAGGTCTAGGAGAAAATATTTCAAGCAACCAGAAAGAAAGAATTCAAATGCTGTGGTGCCACAGTCAGAATCACACAAGGTCTATATAAAACTGTAGGACTTGGAATATGATTTTCTAGAAGGCAAAGGAACTAGGATTGCACCGTTGGATAACCTACCCAGTAAAACTGAGTATAATCCTACTTAGAGAAATAGGGGACCCTCAAGTATTCCTGATGAAAAGACCAGAACTGAATAGAAAATTTGATATTCAAGCACAAGACAGAAGGAAAGTGTAAGCAGGTAAACATGAGTGAGAGATCATAACAATTTAACAAGTTTAAACTATTTACATTCTCATGTAGGAAGATGATACATGTAACCCCTAGAAACAATATCATCATTATGGCAATTAGGAGGAGTTTATACAGGCAGAGACCACGAGTGGAGTCTATGATGTTAGTATGATCTCCAAGGAAGAATGGAAGGGTGAGTAAAAGGATGCACTGGGAGAAGGGGAAAGGAGAGAAAGAACTGGCAAAGTTATCTCCCGTAAAAGAGGGTCTCAGAGAAGAATTTTTATAATGGAATGAAAAAGAGGGGGGTAGGGAGAAGGCAATATTTAACCTTCATTCTCATCTGAACTGGTTTACTATGAGAAGAATGTGTGTGATTATGTGTGTGTATACACAGAGACACACACATCCATATATATGTATGTATATTTATGTATTTTACAGAGAGAGAGAGAGAGAGACAGAGACGCAGAGAGAGCGAGAGAAAGTGAATGAGTGAGTTCATATAGAAATTCATCTATACTTCCCATCAGGGAAGTAGAAGGGGAAGGGGCTTTGAGAAAGAGCTGGGGAGTTTTATAAGAGGGGAGAGAGATTAAGAGAGACAGTGGTCAGAAGCAAAACGTACTTTTGTAATGTTACTTCATATTATTGTTAGTTCATATTCAGGATAAAAAAGAGAAGTAGAAAAAGTAGAGAAAATGATGGAGGGAAATACACAATTAGCAATACTAACTGTGAATGTGATGTGAATGGATCAACTCACCCATAAAATGGTAGAGGATAAGAGAATGAATTAGAAACCAGAATCCAACAATATATTGTTTACATGAGAGACAGGAAACAGAAAGACACACAGTTAAAAATAAGGGGCTGGAGCAGAATCTATTATGTAAAACAATGAGGGGTAGCAATCATCATCTCAGACAAAGGAAAAGTATAAATAGACCTAATTAAAAGAAATTACTAGGGAAACTAAATTTTGCTAGAATGCTCCATAGACAAGGAATTAATATCAATAATGAACACAGATGCATCAAATGGCATAACTTCCAAATTCTTGAAGGAAAAGTAAATGCCTTACAGCGGGAAATAGGAAATAAAGCTATAATAGTGGGCCTTTCAATTTAACCCCTGACAGACCTAGATAAATCTAATCATAACATAATTAAGAAGTTGATTAGATGAACAGAATGTTAGAAAAATTAGATATGCCAGGCATCTGGAGAATACCGAACAGCAATAGAAAGGAGTATGCCTTTTTTCTCTGCCCTGCATGGTACACTCCCCAAAACTGAACATGCCTTTTGGCATAAAAGCCTCAAAAAAACCACAGAAAAGCAAAAATCTTATACATATCCCCTGGGGAACATAACGCTTTAAAATGCATTTAATAAAGGGCTTTTGAAGTATAGATCAAAAATTAGTTGGAAACCAAATAATTTAATCCTACAGAATGAATGGATCAAAGAAGTAATGGTAGAAAGAAGCAATAATTTCATTAAAGAAAATGAGAAAAATGAGATAACGTACCAAAGTTTGTGGGATGCAGACAAAGCAATACTTAAGGGAAAATTTATAACTGTAAATACTTCAGTCAATAAGAGAGGGAAAGAACAGAGCAATAAACTGTATTCATGAATTGTATTAAAGTACATTTTGGTTTTAGCAGGCATTTAACAACATCAATGGTATACTGCTTAAAAATAGATTCTTAACAGCTTATTTGTTAGAAAAAAAAGGAAAGAACCTCATAATATATTTTCAGTAATCAGAACATCATTGGCTATTTTACTAGATTAAGGTGATATGAGGAATTATTTTTTTCTTAGGGTGTATACAAACACACACACACTCACACACACATAAGGAATTTTCCTCCCACCAAAGTAATATATTTTTCACTTTTCTCATTGACTTTTTCAGGATTTAGCTTGTACTAAAAAACAGTAGCAAGGCGCCGATATAATTATTTCAAAAAAATATACTTTTTAATAGTTTGCTAAATTTACCTGTCTTGCCCCCATAATAGAGAAAAAACATTTACAGTTTTGTTTTTTTACTTACTTTTTCAATTTTAGTATAATAAATGATATATAATATATAATATATGTTATATGTATATTGTGTATACACTGTATAATTAATATACATTGTGTATAATGTATAATTGAGTATAATACATTATGACTATGAGCAGTACAATTTTGAAGACAAATTTTACTTTTTGAACTTTTTGCATGTTTACTTTTTCAGTGACTAGAGACCATTTATTTACAATAATAGTGATACCTAGAGCAGCCTCAACCCTTCAAGACACGGCATCCACTTTCTTTGTTTTCACACATTTTTTTCTTTCTAAAAAAATTGGAACTGGAATAGGCACTTGATGTTCACCATTCCTCATTGACTTCTGCCATTCAGGACATATGTTTTCAGAAGATCACTATTTTACTGATACAAATTATACTATATTTTAGGTTGCATCTCATACCCTAAAAACTTTTTGAAAAATTGTGGCTTCCATGTATTTGTCCTTTTTTATAAAACGAAACTCTAAGCACAGAAATAAAACTTATTCTGAGCAATGATACTGTATGTTTTCAGGAAATATTGCTGATTCATTAAGAGTTATATTGGTGTCTGCAGCAGCTCTAAACTTTCAAGGTCACTCATGCAATTAGCGTACTGTTGATTATTTTTTCCTTTTCTTTCCCTCTTTCCAAAAAATTGGAAACACTTCTGCACTGTGTGTTCGCCTTTCCTCTGTGACTGTGTAATAGAAGACCTGAATTTTAATTCAGAGGATCACCATACGATATAAATTATACTGAAATATATGGTACCTCTTATAAGCTACATATGCATTATTTTTACTTTGTGAATTTGTCTGTCTTTCCTCATAAGTTAGAATTCTAAGCTCAGAAACAAAACTCATTCCCAGCAGCGTTAATGTGTATTCCTGTTGCCCCCAGAATGAAATATAACATGCTCTGTTTGGCATTCAGAGACCTTCATAAGCTAGCCCCCTCCTACCTTTCCAGTCTTCTTAGACCTTTTTCACTGACACCCTCTTCAGTCCTGCAACACTGGCCTCCTGGCTGTCCCATGACCCTCCGTCTCTTGGCTCTAGGCGTTTTCTGACACTCCTTCATGCCTGGAATACTCTCCTTCCTCTGCCCTGACTGCTGCCCTCTCTGCTTCCTTAAACCCACATTCTGTAGGAATACTTCCCCAAGCCCTCTTAATTCCACTGCCTTCCTTCCTTTAACTATTTCACATTTATCCTGTATGTTGTTTGATTTGTACATATTTACTTGCATGTTGTGTCTCAGATTGAGTTGTGAGCTCTTTGAGGAAGAAATTATCTTTTGCCTCTTTTTGTATCCCTAGCTCTTAGCACAGTGCCTGACATATAGGAAGTGCTTAATAAAGGTTGATCAGTTGATTGATTGTTCTCAGGACCATCTGAGGTCTTATAATCTATATTGGAAGAGCCTTCCAAGCTCTGTTACGGTGTGGGTTTATGACCAAAACTCATCCTGAAATTATGTGTTCTAAGGGCTTTCCTAGCTCTGCTATCACATGTCCTACCTGCCTTCCCAGCTCTAACACTCTCTCCTGTCTGGCCTCTCCCAGGCCTGATCACACCCCACAGAATGAGTCAGTGTTTGTTCTCTGACTCTGACCACCTTCCACTTTCTGTGTCTTAAAGTCCCTCCAAAGTTGGATATTCTAGGATGGAGGGCTCTGTCTAGTTCAACCGCAGAAATTCCTCATTAGATCTACAGCTGCAATCTCATATTCTGGCTTCGGTGTCAACTCCCAGTTTTGATATTCAGAGACTCACTGCCATCCCAGCATAGAAATTCTCCCTTCTTATCTCTATCCATCGTATCACATATTCTCTTAAAATGTATATACATGTCCATCAATCTTTGTTCTAAAGAAACTGCCAGCTATGGCATTTTATGTTCAAATTCTGATCAACACAGCGATATTTAAGATTTTTTTTTACTGTTTACTTATGCCGTTTTATTACATTAAATTTCATGTCTGTAAAATAACTGTGTATTACAACGTATTGCTACATAAATTACAATTATTGAAAGTTTTCAAAGTTGAACCTTTAAAAATGTGCACTTACAGGTATATTTATTCCAACAAACACTTCCCATTTATTACCCAATATAGGAGTATCAGCTGCAGACCACCCAGTAAGTAGAAGCCAGTAAGTGGAATCAGTTTTTTCTCAGGATATTTTTATCATTTCTGATTTTCATCCATCTAGCTTAATATATATTAATTTTTCCTCACCGGCTGATTTGGGGGACCTCATATTTCAGTTAGAATATTAGCATGGGACTTATATAAATTATAATAAAGCCTGTTGCATATCATACCCTGAAAATATTTTGTTATTATTTTGCAAATTTACTTGTCCTTCTCCATAAATGGGAACTTTGGACCCTGAAACAAAACTTGTTCCCCGCAATGAAATTGCATATTCGTTGGACCATCTCAGCTCTGATCATCTTCTTTCTAACACCCCTAGCACCTCTGACAGTGTATTTCAGGACAAAGCTAGTCTTGAAATTGGATGTTCTAAGGACTTTTCTGGTTCTGATATTCCATTTCCCACATGCCCTGCTGGGGGTCGGGTAGGTAGTTGGCACAGTGGGTAGATCCTTGGGCCTGGAGTCAGAAAGGCCCAAGTTCAAAACCGACCTCAGATACTACCTAGCTGAGTGACCCTGGGCAAGTCTCTTACCCCACCCTTTGCCCCAGTTCCTTATTTGTAAAACGAGCTGGAGAAGGAAATGGCAAAGCACTTCAGTATTCCTTGCCAAGAAAACTCCAAAGGGGTCACGAAGAGTCAGACACCTGAAAAGCAGCAACAAGTGCCCTTCTAGCTCTGCCATTCTCATCTCTCTGCCATGTCCCAGGCTCTCCATTCTGTGTACTGACGTCGTACTGAAACAGACCCTCTGTGTTCTGGCTCTGACCATCTTTGTGTGTTCTAAAGTCCCTGCCATGCTTGATGTTCTAGGTTGCATGGCCCCATCCAGCTAGACTCCCTTAATTCCAAATTGCCACCAATCTGTCATGCATTCTATGTTGGCTGTACCTTCTCACGTGTTGTATTCTGGACACTACGTCAGCTCTCAGTTCCGATATTCAGAGCCTGCACTGCTATCCCAGCCCAGAAATTCTCCCTTCTAAGCTCTTTCAGCCCTCTTGTATGTTCTCTTCACTGGCACCTCCAAATTAGAAATCGCATTTTCTAAAGCCCTTTCCAGCATAGTTGTTTCATGTTCAAAAGCCTTTTGTCCTTTGCTATTCTTGGTATTTTTCCTTTTCCTTTTTTACATTTTTTTTAGTATATTAAATCCATATATTTCTTAGAAATAAAATTATTTAAAATCAGAAAGTGTTTCTCTTGTCAGTCATTTGCCCCATTCATTCGCCTTAATAATAATATTAAAAAAACTCTCTCCTGTTGAAATCACTGTCCTTCATTCAATTTTTGAAAGTATTTGTTACATTTTTTTCATTTACATTCATGTTAGGCATGGTGTATTCACAATAGCATGTTGGGGGGCAGAGTGAGGGTGGCAGACTGAATGGTCACAACAGTCAAACCTCCCCCAAACCACCTGTACAAAGCGATCCCAGAAAACAGTGAGTAGATTTCTGGGTAGGAAAGCTAAGAAGAAGTCACATTGAGTACTTTTTCTGGCACAAGGCCAATGAGGAAGGAAGAGAGACCTGACGACGCTGGAGTGTAGATCGCTCCTGGCATGGTGGATGTGGCACCTGAGGGTGCTGTTGGGCAGTTGGCAGTAGTATAGTGTAGCGGTGGTGGTGGTAGCAACGGCACGAGTGCCCAGGGTGGAAAGGAGATTGCCAAGTAGATCCCTTTTCAAGTACTGGGCACTGGGTCAGGTGCCAATTGTTAGCTCTGTCACTCAATATGCAGTGCTGAGTTTCAGTTCGAAGGTGGAGAAGAGTGGTGGTAGTCATGAGGAAGCATGATATTCAGAGACTCACTGCCATCCTACCTGAGTAAGGACTAGAGCCCAAGTCATAAGGACAGTGACCAGACCTCTAGCTGGATCACACAACTTTGAAGGTACCAGAAACATACAGACCCCTAGACCTACTTGTAAAAGCTGAAGGACATAATGTTCAGGCCAGTTATCCCTCCAGATGAGAGCAGAGCCCAACTCTAACATAAAATCGAAAGTGAAGATCTAGGCTAGAGAAATGAGCAAACAAAAAAAGAACCTGACCATACAAAGCTACTATGGTGACAGGCAAGCTCAGCAGATAACTCAGAAGAAGGCAATGTCTTGAAAACATGAGTGATATTAAAAAAAATTGGGAAAATGATTGAAAGATGAGCAAAAATTTATGAACAGTGAATTAACAGTTTAGAAAAAATTTCTGAAGGCATGCCAAAGGAAAAGGTTCCTTAGAACAAAGAGTTGACCTAATGTTAAAAAGGTACAAGACCTCAATGAATAAAATAACTCCTTAAAAATTAGAATTAGACAAATGGAAGCTAACGACTCTATGAGACATCAAAAATAGTAAAACAAAGTGAAAAGCCTAAAAAAACAGGAGAAAATATTTAATATCTCATAGAAAAAGTGATTGACATGGAAAATAGATTGGGGAGACATGAGTCAAGAATAACTGGACTACCTGAAAGCCATGATTTAAAAAATTACCTTGATATCCTATTTCAAGACATTATAAAGGAAAAATATCCGGGTATCTTAGGACTGAAGGGCAGAGGTGAAATGAAAGAATGGTTTGATCACCTTCAAAAAGAAATCCTCAAATGAGAATTCCCATAAATATTCTAGCCAAATTGCAAAGTTCCCAAGTGAAGGAGGAAGTACTGCATGCAACAAAAAAGAAAGAATTCAAATACTGGGGTGGCATGGTCAGGATCATGCAAGATTTATGTAGGCTTGTACAGCTTGGAATATGATTTTCCAGAAGCCATAGGAGCTAGGATTACAACCATAGATAACCTATCCAGCAAAACTGAGTATACTCCTATAGGGGTAAAAATGGATAATTAATGAATTAGGGAACCTTCAATCATTCCTAATGAAAAGACCAGAGCTGAATAAGAAAATTTGACATTCAGACATAGGACTCAGGAGAAGTATAAAAATGTAATCATGAATGAGAGATCATAACAGTTTAACAAGGAACATAATCATCATTCTGACAGAAGAAATCTAGTTAGGCAGAGGGCATGGGTGTGGGTCTCTTATTTTAGGATGATCTTTAAGGAAGAATAGAAGGGTGAGAAAAAAGGATGCACTGGGAGAAGGGGGAAAGGAAAGAATGGGGAAAGTTAACTTCCATAAGAGAGGATATCAAGAAGAGTTTTTTACAATGGAAGGAAAATAGGGGGGCAGGGAGTAGGCAATATTTGACCCTCACTCTTCTTTGAACTGGTTCAATGAGAGAAGAGAGAAACAGAGTGGGAGAAAGAGAGAGAGACAGAGAGAGAGAGACAGAGAGAGAGAGAGAAAGAGACAGAGACAGAGACAGAGAGAGACAGAGAGAGAGAGGAGATGGAGAGAGAGAGAGAGAGTGAGAGAGAGAGAGAGAGAGAGAATGTATATGTATACACACACGTACACAGAGATGGGTATAGAAATTCATCTATATATTAGAACAGGGAAGTAGGAGTGCATGGGACCAAGAGAAAGAAGTGGGGGGAGTAATAAGAGGTAGGGGAGATTAAGGTATGCAGTATTGAGAAAAAACAGACTTTTGTACTGTTATTTCATATTACTGTTACTTCATATGTAAGATAAAAAAGAGAAGAATAACTAGAAGAGAATAGGATGAAGGGAAATACACAATTAGCAATCTTAACTGTGAATGTGAATGGATGAACTCACCAATAAAGTGGTAGAGGTTAGCAGAATGGATTAGAAACCCGAATCCCACAATGTGTTGTTTACAGGAAAGATGGAAACAACAACACACACAGAGTTAAAATAAGGGTTTGGAGCGGAATCTTTCATGCTTCAACAAAAGTAAAACAGGGAAGAGGTAGCAGTCATCATATCAGACAAAGGAAAAGTACATATAGGCTTAATGAAAAGATATGTTGAGGGAAACGACATTTTGCTAATAGGCACCATAGATAACTAATTAATATCAGTACTAAACATATGGTATAGCTTCTAAATTCTTGAAGAAAAAGTTAAAATTCTTATAGCAGAAAGTATGTATGTAATAATGGGGCCTCTTAATTTACCCCTTGACAGACTTAGATAAAGTTAATCATAAAATAACCAAGAAAAAGTTAAGGAGATGAATAGAGTTTCAGAAAACTTAGATATGCTAGGCTTCAGGAAAATATTGAATGGTAGAGGAAAAGAATGTAGCTTTTTTTCTCAGCTCTGCATGCTACTTTTATAAAAATTGACCATGTACCCCTCTCAAAAAATTCAGAACAGCAAAGATATTAAAGACACCTTTTTAGGACCAAAGTGTATTCAAAAATATATTTAATAAAGGGCTTTTGAAGCATAGATTAAAAATTGGTTTGAAACCAAATAATCTAATTCTAAAGAATGAATGGATCAAAGAACTAATGATATAAAGAAACAATATTTTCATTAAAGAAAATGGCAAAAATGAGATGACGTATTGAAAGTTGTGGGATGCAGCCAAATCAACATTTAAGGGAAATTCTACAACTCTAAACTGTTATATCAATAAAAGAATGAAAGAACAGATCAACAAATGATATTCATGAATTATATTAAATTACAAATCACAAATGTTGTACTGTTTATACTTTGTACTTGAACTTATGTAAGGTTTTTACAGGTTATTTCTTTTAAAAAAAAGTGCCTCATCATTTATTTACAATAGTAGCATCATGAGCAGCTGTCTTACCAGATTAAGGCAGTGAAGTGAATTATTTTTTCTTTAGGGTGCACACACACATATACATATATATATATATACACATGCACACACAAACACATACATATGTATATATGTATACACACATATATGTGCATATGTATATATATTATATACATAAATACACACATATAAATATTTTGGATTTTCAATTCGTCAAATATATTTTTCTTTTTTCTCATTGTATCTGTTTCAGGATTTGGCTTTTACTAAAAGCACTAGTAGGGTGTCAATATAAATTAGTTCAAAAAATACACTTTTTATTGCTTGTTAAATTTAGCTGTCTCTTCCCAGAACAGGGAGAAAGCACTTTCTGGTTTCTTTTTTCTTTTTCACTTATTTCTTCAGTTATAGTATATTAAATCACCTTTTTATATGAGCACTAAACTTTTTTCAACAAATAGTAACTTTAGAATTTTTTGTGTGCTTACTTTTTCAATAAATAGTGACCATTTATTAAGAATAATAATGATACCTATAGCAGCCTTAACCCTTCAAGACACTGCATGCACTTTCTTTGTTTTCATATATATTTCTTCTTAAAAAGAATTGGAACCAGAACAGACACTTGATGTTCACCATTGCTCATTGACTTTCTCATTCAGGATATCAATTTTAGGAAGATCACTATATTTTAGTGATACAGATTGTACTGTATTTATGTTGCATTTTATACCCTAAGTACTTTTTTAAAAAAATTGTGCTTTCCATATATTCCTCATTCTTTACAGATTAAAACTCTGAGCACAGAAATAAGTCATTCCCAGCAATGATACTGTATTATTCCAGGAAATATTGCTGATTCATTAAGAGTTATATTGACGTCTGCAGCAGCTTTAAACTTTCAAGGTCATTCATGCAATTAGTGTATTGTTGATTATTTTTTCCTTTTCTTTCCCTCTTTCCCAAAAATTGGAATCACATTTCTGCACTGTGTGTTCACCTTTCCTCTGTGGCTTTGTAATATAAGACCTGAGTTTTAATTCAGAGGATCACTATGGTGCTGATATATATTATACTGAAATATATGGTACATCTCATACCCTACATATACATTATTTTTACTTTGTGAATTTGTCTCTTTCCTCATAAGTTAGAATTCTGAGCACAGAAACAAAACTCATTCCCAGCAGCGTTAATGTGTATTCCCGTTGCCCCCAGAATGAAATATAACATGCTCTGTTTGGCATTCAGAGACCTTCATAAGCTAGCCCCCTCCTACCTTTCCAGTCTTCTTAGACCTTTTTCACTGACACCCTCTTCAGTCCTGCAACACTGGCCTCCTGGCTGTCCCATGACCCTCTGTCTCTTGGCTCTGGGCGTTTTCTGACACTTCTTCATGCCTGGAATACTCTCCTTCCTCTGCCCTGACTGCTGCCCTCTCTGCTTCCTTACAGTTCCAGGGAAAACCCACATTCTATAGGAATACTTCCCCAAGCCCTCTTAATTCCACTGCCTTCCTTCCTTTAACTATTTCACATTTATCCTGTATGTTGTTTGATTTGTACATATTTACTTGCATGTTGTATCTCAGAATGAGTCGTGAGCTCTTTGAGGAAGAAATTACCTTTTGCCTCTTTTTTTGTATCCCTAGCTCTTAGCACAGTGCCTGACATACAGGAAGTGCTTAATAAAGGTTGATCAATTGATTGATTGTTCTCAGGATCATCTGAGGTCTTATAATCTATATTGGAAGAACCTTCCAAGCTCTATTATAGTAAGGGTTTATGACAAAAACTCATCCTGAAATTTATGTTGGTAGCTCTGTTATCACATGTCCTACCTGCCTTCCCAGCTCTAACACTCTCTCCTCTCTGGCCTCTCCCAGGCCTGATCACATCCCACAGAATGAGTCAGTGTTTGTTCTCTGACTCTGACCCCATTCCATTTTTTGTATCCTAAGGTCCTTCCCAAGGTTGATACTCTAGGATGGAGGGCTCTGTCTAGTTCAGTCCAAATTTAGTCTAACCTCAGAAATTCCTTACTAGATGTACTTCTCTAATCTCATATTCTCCAATCAATTAATATTCTTCTATGTCAATTCTCAGTTTTGAAATTCACAGACTGGACTGCCATCCCAGCCCTGAAATTCTCCATTCTCATCTCTATTCATCCTAAAATATATTCTCTTGGAATGTATATACATGTCCATCAATCTTTGTTCTGAAGATTCTACCAGCTGTGCCATTTTTTGTTCAAATTCTTCTCATTACAATGACATTTAAGGTTTTTTCTATTAATTTACTTATTCAGTTTTATTATATTAACTTTCATATCTATAAAAGAACAGAAAATTACTATAATACAGTTATTTATAGCTGTTAGAGCTGAACATTTGAAACTTGATTCTTATAGCATTATTTATTTCAACAAGCACTTCCCATTTATTACCAAAAAAGGGGTATCAGCAGTAGACTTATCAGACAGATAAAGCCAGGGGGTCAAATGAGTTTAATTCTTACTGGCTATTTTGCGGAACCTTATATTTCAATTAGAACATCAGTGTGGTGCTGATTAGAAATTAAAAGAAAACATGTTGAATATCATGAACTAAAATGCTTTCTCATTATTTTGCAAATTTATCTGTCATTCTCCATAAATGGTAACTTTGGACCCTGAAACAAAACTTGTTCCCCGCAATGAAATTGCATGTTATGGGACCATCTCAACTCTGATCGTCTTCATTCTAATACCCTTAGCACCTCTGACAGTGTGTGGTTTTCAGGACAAAGCTAGTCCTGAAATTGGATGTTCTAAGGACTTTTCTGGTTCTGATATTCCATCTCCCAAATGCCCTGCTGGGGGCGGGGTAGGTAGGTGGCACAGTGGGTAGAGCCTTGGGCCTGGAGTCAGAAAGGCCCAAGTTCAAAACTGACCTCAGATACTACCTAGCTGAGTGACCCTGGGCAAGTCTCTTACCCCACCCTTCGCCCCAGTTCCTCATTTATAAAATGAGCTGGAGAAGGAAATGGCAAAGCACTTCAGTATTCCTTGCCAAGAAAACCCCAAAGAGGTCACGAAGAATCAGACACCTGAAAAGCAGCAACAAGTGCCCTTCTAGCTCTGCCATTCTCATCTCTCTGCCATGTTCCAGGCCCTCCATTCTGTGTGCTGAGATTGTACTGAAACAGACCCTCTGTTTTCTGGCTCTGACCATCTCTGTGTGTTCTAAAGTCCCTGCCATGTTTGATGTTCTAAGTTGCATGGCCCCATCCAGCTAGACTCCCTTAATTCCAAATTGCCGCCAATCTGTTATGCATTCTATGTTGGATATATCTTCTCACATATTATATTCTGGATGTTTTGTCAGCTCTCAGTTCCGATATTCAGAGCCTGCACTGCTATCCCAGCCCAGAAATTCTCCCTTCTCAGCTCTATGCAATATATTCTCTTGAGAGGCACCTACCTCCCAGACAGACATTATAGTTTGTATATAGACTGTCTTGCTGTGTCATTTTATGATCTGAATCTTCTCCCTTATCCTAAAGCTTATTTATCCTTTTAATTTCATTTAAGTAGTTTTAGTAAGTTAAGTGTCAGATACTAACACTTCTGTTATCTAAATCACAAATTTTTCATCTCTTATGAAGCCTGTGTACTTTATTTTTTAAATTAATACAACCTACTCATTAATGATAATAGTATTATGTCCTTATCAACCCCTAATAATTTTCCCATTTTATTCATTTTTCCTTTTCATCGTTTTCCTCTGAATCCCGATTCTGAGAGCCATCCCAGCTCTGACACTGGCTGTCAGCGAATTATGATGAATTTGATGGTCCGAACCAGTCCTGAAACTGTTGTGTGTGGAGGCCTTTCCTGGCTCTCCTAGCCCTTCCTCTATGTCCTCTGCCAGCTCTCCCCCTCTTTCCTCTGGCTTTTCCCAGGCCTGCCTTCTGTGGGCCCCCATCTCACTCACTCAGACAACTCCTGTTCTCAAGCTCGGAACATCTCCCGCATTTGGTGTTTTGAAGGTCCCTCACAGGTTGTTAAGATTTATTCTATATGCCCTCCTAAAGCAAATATTCTGGGTTTATTTGAAAATCCACTTCTACTATCCTGAGTGTGCACTGACATCCCAGTACAAACCTTTTCCATTATCAGCTCTGTCCAGCCCCCCAATATGTTCTGGTGCCGTGCATATCCAGGCTGGACATTCTGAATTTCAAAGACTAGCCTTTTATGTTCAAATTCCCCTGTGGTGATATTCAAGGCTTATTTTTTCTTTTCCTATATTTAATCAGCTTTCATTTGTTAAATGGTATATGCTTATCAGTAATAGTATTATTTAAATCACAAATATTGTCCCTTTTAAAATTGAATGCTCAGTAACAAACACCAGTTCTTTCTAACAATAAAATGTCAGTATCAGTCTCACCAGATTCAGAGACTGTAAGGAATTGATTTGGATTTTCCCTCAGGGATGATTTTTTCAGATCCTTAGCAAGCTAAGGTAATATATTTTAACTTTTTTTCACTGGATGGCTTTCAAGATCTGACTTTTAAGTTGGAGGTTAAGGCTGGTCCTAGTAGAAAGTATATTGAAACATAATTTGCAGGTCATATACTCCATATATTTTGTGATTTTGCATGTTATCAGAATCATCTGAGCTATGAAAACCTATGATCTAAGACCCTAAGAGTTCTGATATTCTTGTTTAGTGCTTAATCTAGTCCTGTCATTCCCAGATGGAAGGGCTTTGTAAGCTCTGATATTTCTTCTTCTAAATAAATGCCTTGCCAGCTCTGAAATTCCCTCTCCTGTGGCTTCTGGGACCCCAGATCCCATGGACAATTTCAGTTCTCTGACTCAGCTCATCTCTAGCTTTCCATGATCTAAACCCCTCCCAATCTGATAATTTAGGTGAGAGAGTCCTGCCCTGCATGGTTCCATCTGTTCTAAATTGCCTCCAAGCTCAGATGTTCTATGCGGACCACGCCTTCTCAAGTCTCATATTCCAGATGTTATGTCAATTCCCTATTCTGATATTCAGAGCCTAGACTGCCATCCCTGCCTGAAATTCTCCATTCTAAGCTCTTTCCATCCTCTTATATGTTCTCTTCACAGACTTTTCCAAATCAGACATTGTATTTTCTAAAGCTCCTCCAGCAGTTGTTCCGCATAGAAAAGCTTTTTATCCTGATATTCTTGGTAGTTTTTCCTTTGCACTTGTGTAATCAGTTTTTAGTAAACGAAATGCATACATTTATTAGAAATTCAACTATTTAATAATCAGAAATTGCTTCCCTTGTCAAACGTGTGTACTTAACATTATTTTTCTCTAAATATGGTCCATTCATTCACCAGAACAATAATATATAAAACAACCTTTCCTGCTGAAATTACTGCATTTGATTAAATTTTTGACAGTTATAATTTTAAACATTTTTTTCATTTATATTCAGATTAGGCATGGTGTATTCACAATTCCATGTTGGGGGGGGGCAGAGTGAGGGTGGCAGACTGAATGGTCACAACAGTCAAACCTCCCCCAAAACCTCCCGTACAAAGTCACCCCAGAAAACACTGAATAGATTTCTGGGTAGGAAAGCCAAGAAAAAGTCACAGTGAGTTCTTTTTCCAGCACAAGGCAGATGAGGAAGGTGGAAGAGAGGCCTGCCAATTCTGGAGTCTAGG
>JAQQSU010014409.1:0-11424 GCA_028627135.1 Pseudochirops cupreus | reverse complement strand
GGGAAGGGGGGGATGAGAAGGAGGATGATGGAGGGGAGGGCGGATTGGGGGGGAGGATAGTTAGAAGCACACACTTTTGTAAAGGGACAGGGACAAAGTAGAGAATAGAACAAGTGGGGGGCGGGATAGGATGGAGAGAAATACAGTCAGTCTTCCATAATACATCCACTACAGAAATGTTTTGCTTAACTACACATGCACAACTTATATTGAATTGCTTATCTTCCTACTAAGGGTGGGTGATGAGGGAGGAAGGGAAAGAATCTGGAATTTAAAGTTTTAAAATCAAATGTTTTTTAAAATTATTATTATTTCCATGCCACTGGGAAATAAGATATACAGGCACTAGGGTATTGGAGATCCAACTTGCCCTACCGGAAAGTCAGAGGGGAATGGGGGAAGATGTAGGAGAGAGAAGATTGGGGGAGGGGGTATTCAGTGCGGTTGCTGTTTTGGGGTGGTGGGTAGGGGAAAGATGGGGAGAAAATTTGTAACTCAAAATCTTGTGGAAATAAAATAATTAAAAATTTTTAAAAAGGTAAAAAAAAAGATACTGGAGTGGTTTTCCATTTCTTTCTCTACCTCATTGTACAGATGAGGAACTTGAAGGCAAACAGGGTTAAGTGACTTGCCCACGGTCACATAAGTAGTAAGTGTCTGAAGGCAGATTTGAACTCAGTAAGATTCATTTTCCTGACTTCAAGCCCAGTAGTCTATCCATTGAACCACTTAGCTGTCAGCTTTGTTGCTTACATAAATTAATGAATGCATTAATGTATGATTTTTTCCAGAACTGCAGAGAAACTTAAGGGAATAGGGTTGGATTTTTTTTTTCTCCTAGTTTCATGAACCTCACTGTTACTGCATTTATTTAACCTGTGGATTAGGGTGTAGTTCAGAATGTTGGCATTTTGTTATAGAATAGTTTGTGAAATAGGTACTTCATCATGCAAATACTGCTCAGGAATTTCAATCTTAGAACATTAAAGAAGTGGTTTTTGTTGTTTCTTTGTGGAGTTATTTTCAAAATTGAACATGGAAGAACTTGGAGAAAATCCATTTCAGTTCAGAGAACTTTTAAGCAGTTAATATTCAGACCGCTGTCCTAGATATAAAGTTCAGATAAAGTAATGCATAAATGAGTAATACAGAGGACACCAGTGCTTTGTTTACAGGGGTCTAAAGGGTGCTAAAGAATGTAGTTTGAGAGGGAAGATTGAAGATGGTTTTAGCATAGGGAAGGATTTTCCAGGTATAACTTGAACAAAGGCACTTGAAGCAAGAAATAAAAGGATGTTTGGGTGTCTGTAGTGGTTTACATAGATGACATTGGTGAAAGTAGTATGGCATAAGGCTGGATAGAATTGAATACCAGGTAAAGGAGTTTGAACTTCATTTAAATAGTATGTAGTCACTAAAGGAAGCTTTTTGAGGAAGGCAGTTATATGATCAGATGCATGTGTGAAAAAGTCTTGACAGTGTGAAGGTTGTATTCATTCAACATTTATTTGAATAATAATAATAAAAGTTATTTTATTGTTATAGTTTAATGGAAAAAGAGAATGGAAGTGGGAAGACCAGTTGGATAGATTTTTGTAATAGTGTGTAGGTGAGTGATAAGTTTGATACCCATAGTAAGGAGAGGCAGCATGGGGTAGTGGATAAGAGGGTACTGGACTTGGAGTGAGAAGGACCTGAAAACCCAGCTGAGCCGCTAACTCTTCAGTGTGGCACCAAGCAAGTTGCTTTATGCTTTAGTCTCCTTTAAAATGTAGGGGTTATAAACTCAAAGACCCCAGTTTTGGGGATAAGAACTCACTATTTGACAAAAATTGCTGGGGAAACTGGAATGTAGTATGGCAAAAAAATGGGCATAGACCATTATCTAACACTGTATACCAAAATCAAGTCTAAATTGGGGCATAATCTAGGTATAAAGACTGATACTGTAAGCAATCTAGGAAAGCAAGGAATAGTTTATGTGTCAGATTTATGGAGAAGGGAAGATGTTATGACTAAACAAGTTAGAGAGCATTATAAAATGCAAAATGAATGATTTTGATTACATTAAATTGAAAAGTTTCTGTACAAACAAAGCCAACGTAACAAAGATTAAGAGGGAAGTGAGAAATTGGGAAAGAATTTTTACAACCAGTGTCTCTGATAAAGGCCTCATTTCTAAAATATACAGGGAATTGAGTCAAATCTGTAAGAATACAGGTCATTCCCCAACTGATAAATGGTCAAAGGATATGAACAGGCATTTTTCAGAGGAAGAAATTAAAGATAGCTAAAAGCATATGAAAAAATGCTCTAAATCACTATTGATTCGAGAAATGCAAATCAAAACAACTCTGAGGTACCACATCTCACCAGTCAGATTGGCTAAGATGACAAAACAGGAAAATGACAAATACTGGAGAGGGTGTGGACAAATTGGAACACTAATGCATTGTTAGTGGAATTGTGAACTGATTCAACCATTCTGGAGAGCAATCTGGAACTATGCCCAAAGGGCTATAAATAATTGCATACCCTTTGACCTAGCAATACCACTTCTAGAGTTGTATCCCAAAGAGATCATAGAAGTGGGAGGAAGACCCGTATGTACAAAAAATATTTATTGCAGCTCTTTTTGTGGTGGCAAAACATTGGAAATTAAGTGGACGCCCGTCAATTGGGGAATGGCTAAACAAGTTGTATATGAATGTAATGGAATACTATTTTGCTGTAAGAAATGAGGAGCAGATGGACTTCATAGTTATCTGGAAAGACTTATACAAACTGATGCTGAGCAAGAAGAGCAGAACCAGGAGAAATTTGTACACAATTACAGACACAAAATAATGCATGATGACCAATTTTGATAGACTAGACTCTTCTCAGCAATGCAAAGTTATAAGACAACTCCAAAAGACTCATGATGGAAGGAGATGTCTACATTCAGAGAAAGAACTAGAAAAAACAGGGTTTGCATGCAGACTGCAACAAACTACCTGTTCTCTTTCTTGTTTTGTTTCCTCTTTCCCCACTGTTCATTCTAGCGGTTACAATCTTTCTTTACAACCTGACTAATGTCTGATGTAAAAGTATTTGCAGATCCTATACTTGATTGCATGCCGCCACTGTGGGGAAGGGGGAGGTTTGAAACTCAAGGGATTGTGGAACTGAATCTTGTAAACTAAAAGTAAACATAAATTAATAAAGAAAAAAATAAAATAAAATGGGGGGGTTATACTTAATGACCTCTCTGTTCACTTCCACCTCTTCAGTTTATGATCCTGTGACTTGACAGTGCGAATAGAAAGTAGGACATAGATGCATAAGGTGTTTTTAGGATAGTATCAATGGGAGTTGGTGATGAATTGGATATTAAAGGTAAGGGAAAATTGCAGTCAGTCATAACACCAGGGTTTTAAGATTTGTTTGTTTGTTTTTTGGAGGGGGGAAGGCAGGGCAATTGGGGTTAAGTGACTTGCCCAAGGTCACTTGGCTAGTTTTGTGTTAAATGTCTGAGGTCACATTTGAACTCAGGTCCTCTTGACTCTAGCCCCAGTGCTCTATTCACTGCGCCACCTAGCTGCCTCCAGAATAGTCTCTTCTTAACACTGCCCTCAGATAGTACAAGTAAGGTAAGTGAAGGTGGTCGTTCCTGCTGTTCGTTGTGTTAGCAATGCAGAACGTTTTGGGTGTTGGTGACAAATCAAAGAATATAATAACCTTGAAGATTATAAGAGGGAGAGAAAACCACTTGGAGAAGAGAGCTTTTTCAGATGTGTATCATATATATACAGAGGAAATTGGATTTGGATTTACTAAATTGGATTTTTAATATGCTACTACTTAACCATGTGCATGATGTTGTGGGGGGGAGAAATGCTGGATTTGGAATACAAGGCCCTGGACTGTTCCAGCTCTGCCATAGTGACTTGGGACAAGTTGCTTAACCTCCCTGTTCCTCAGCTCTCCTTATCAGTAAGATATGAGAGGATTGAACTAGAATTCAGGGCTCACTAAACTTTTTCTACTTGGGACCCCTACAGGGCTTCTTAAATGGTGGGTCACGACCTCTTAAGGGTTGAGACCCATAGTTTGAGAAGTGCTGCACTAGGTGGCATCCAGTAGCCCTTCCAGCTCTAAATGGCTTGTCCTGAGACCTTGTAGTAGCCACTTTACCTCAGGCTTTTCAAACATAACAGGGAGGTGATGGCATACTTTACTTCAGTCTGACAAAGAGATGGCCCTTTTCCTCGCCTAAGACCTTTTTTGTTTACCATTTTCCCTCCTGTCTTCTGGGGCAGATTGCCCCCACAATCATCTTAAATACAAGGCCCCCTCTGTGGTCTCACCACATTATTTTCTCCTCAAGGTTTTAGCGTGTATCTCTTCCTTTTTACAGTAAACTCCTAGAAAAAACTGTCTATACACTTTGCTTCAATCAGTGGGCATTGATTAAAGCGTCTGCTGTGTGCTGGGTACAGAGGGGATACTAAGACAAAAATTTCAATTCCTTTACTCAAGGAACTTAAATTCTGTTGGAAGAGGAAACATAGATTAGTAACAGCAGTGATGGTGTTAATAGCTAGCATTTATATGGCACTTAAAAATTTACAAAATTCTTTACAAATTTTATCTTATTTGATCCATACAACAATCCTAGGAGGGAGGTAAGTGCTAGTCTTAGCCCCACTTAATAAATGAGGAAACTGAGACAGTTAAGTGTGACTTGCTCCTGGGGGCAGGAGTCACACAGCTAGTAAATGTCAGAGGTCAATTTTGAACTCTCATCTCTTCAACCAGGGCTCTATTCTCTGAGTCATTTTTGTTATGTGTATAGTAATTTATGGATGGGTGGCCCCAGCATCTGGGGGTAGGTTGAGGGTTAAAAAAGACCTCGTATGGAAGGCTGTGCTTGAGCTGAGTTTTGAATGAAACTAAGGATTTTAAAAGTGGAGATGAAACAGGGAGGGTGCATTCTGAAAATGGGGTAGCCTTTGCTCAATACCTTCAATTATCCTCTCACTTCAGAGTCTGGCTTTCAACTCTTGTCTCTCAACTGAAATTACTCTCTCCAAAGTTATCAGTGATGCCTTTTGAAAAAAATCTTTTGTTTCTACATCACCTATATTTTCCAGTAACTCTCTCTCCTCACCTCCCTTCTTATGTGTAGCTATACCTTATAACATAAGGGGGAAGGGGGGAAATAGTTCAACAAAACTAGCTATCAGGAAGTTGGACATTGTAGTGTTCTACACTCCTAGCCCTCTTCCTCTACAAAGAAGGGAGATACAGGGCAAGTGAGGTCATCATAACTTTGTAGCACTTGGTTTCAGGTGTTTCATCGTCATTCTTTTCTTTTACATTGTTGTAACTGCTGTGTATGTTTCCGACCCACACTTACCTTGTAGCAGCTCATATATATGTCTTCCCATGCTTCTCTGTCTTCATTAGATTTGTTGTTTTTTATACTACAGTAATATTCCATCAGCCCTCTTCCTTTTGGATTTCAATACAGCATATTCGACACTGTTTTGTCCTCTGGGTTTGTGGTTCAAAACCTGGCTCTCATGCTTATCTCTTCGATGACTTTGACCCGGTCATTTTCCCTCTCTGGTCCTAGCTATCATGGGTCAGAGGAAGGGACTGGATTAAATGACCTCCGACTTCCAGCTTTAAATCTCTGACCGTATATGTTCCTAGAGCCTCTCTACGCTCTTTCTCTTTCAGTTATTTAAGGAGGCCCATGGACTCAGTTATCATTTCTGTTCGTATGTTTTCCAGATCTGTATAGCCAGCCCTAAGGAGCTCTGTCTTTAGCTCTAGTTCTACATTACCAATTTCCTAGTGGACATCTCAATCTCTATGTCCCATAGGCATCTCAAACTCATGTCTAAAAGCAGATCTCTTCTCTTCCCCGCTTCTCGGTTTGTGCCCAACACAGGTTCCCAACTGCTACCCTTGGCCTCCTGGATTGAGTACCAGCAGCTATGTAGATAGATGCTGTTGGGGAAAGCCCCCCTCTTCCCCAGCTCCTTCTCCTGCTGCTCACATACCACCCTCCGCCTCCCCCCCCACCCCTTTTCAGAGGGATAGAATGAGTCTCACAGGTTGAGGAGGTATTAGGTGGGGTTGTATTCTGCATCCCAGATCCTCCCCCCCAAGCTGTCCCTTCTCCTCTTATTTCTAAAGAGAGTACTAGCTCTTCCTTCTAGTTGCATAGGTTTGAAACCTTAGATTTTTCTTAAATTCTTTCTTCTTCATCACACATAGCCGATTAATTTTCAAACTTGGGTCTACTTCCATGGTATCTTAACCTAAGTCTCCTTCTCTTTTCTGACATAATCACCACTCTGGTTTAGGCTTTATCACTTTTAGCCTGTAGTCTTACAGTAGCCACCTTAGTCTCCCTGCTCAAATGTGTCCCCAATCTAATCCATTTTCCACATACCTGCTAAAATGATTTTCCTAGGGTGAATCTGGCTGTGACACTCTTCTAACACATTCCATTGACTTCATAGGGACGGATCAAATATTGTTTCATTTTTATTTCATCCTTTTAACATTTTTCTTTTTGTATGTTTTATAACACAATTGTTGGTGCAGTTGTATCTTGTATTTATTTTTTAGAAGTATTTACAAATTAATATTTAGTGTATATACTGAAGGTTTTTTCTGATGGGAATAATTGTATGATGAGAAGTTTGGAGGTGATTGTCCTAGATCATAGTCATAAAGCTGGAAAGGACCTTGGGCTATCTTATCCAACCCTCTCATTTTATAGATGAGGAACCTGAAGCCCAGAAAAGTTTATCAGCCCAGAAAAGTTTATCAACTTGTCCAAGGATACATAGAAAAGTAATGTGACAGAGATGGATTCAAACCCAGGTCTGCTGACTTCACATCTAGTGTTCTTTCCACTGTACCATGCAGCCTTTTCCCTCTCTTCCCTTTCTCTATACAGTTGCTAAAGTGATTTTCCTAAAGCACAAGTTTGATTTGTCCATGTCCAATGGCTCTGTTCCTTATTCTCTCTAGGTTCAAATTTGAACTTCTCCATTGACATTTAAAATCTTGTGCAGCCTGGTTCCAACTTGATTTTCCAACCTTACATATCATTCTCTCATATACATTACATTGAAGTCTAGATGGCATTCATGCTATTTCTCACATGCCTTTTTCACATTCTGTCCTAACATGCCTCTCCTCAGCCCTGCCTCTTATAATCCCTAATTTCCTTCAAAATTCAACTTTAGAATCATCTCCTGCAAGAGACACTTTTCTTAGATTACTTTTGCTATCAGTACCTCTTCCCCCAAATGACCTTCTTTTGGGTTATTATTTTGGTTTTTGTTTTTGTTATATACTTATAATATGTGAATACTATCTCTATGGAATATAAGCTCCTTGAGGACAAGGGCTGCTTTTAGTCTTGTTATTTGTATAATGTGACTATTAGCGCATTATCAACATTGACTGTAATATTACAGTCTGAGATATTTTAATGTTTCTGACCCCAGAAAAATGTCTAATAAATTAAATTTATCCAAGCATCTTTGTACACAATTTAATAGAAGAATCATTTCATGGAGAAACAGTCCTTTGCTGAAGAATAGTACATCATAGGTGCTTAATAAATACTTAGTGGCTTGATTTACTAACTACTTTGAAGAATTTTTAATCTAGCAAAAACATTAAACTGTTCAATGCACTGTTTCAGAAGGCAAGGGGGTATTAAATTTTAGAAATAATTTTCTGTCAAGAAATAGTTAAATATTTCAAAACCCTTGATTTTTGAAGGACTCTTCCAATTTCTTTTCCAGAAGGAAACCCATTGTTCACCTCTTAGGTTAGACCAGGTTTTATTTTATCATATAACTTTCAGGTCAGTTAGAGCACTGGCAGGAGCAAAAACCGTGGTTGAGTGGACTGCTTGTTGTGATTAAATTGTGATCTTAAAGGTCCATCTAAAGGGCAACTAAAGTTTTGTCTTGTCCAAGCTTTAACACTCTTATCACATTAACCTTGCTTTTGGATGGGGTGTCTGCCTAGAAGGCCAATGGAGAGTTCAAAATGTATCCTCTGGAATACAAGGTATTTACTGCCTAAATCTAATGCGGGACAGAGTGCTTACCTTGGTAAATGCCTGTGGTAGATAATATATCTTACATATTCATTTAAGAGTGTTGATGTACGGGTGGATGCCTGCCTTAACTGTTGAGCTTTAAATGTCTGGTTCTTACCTGATTCACCTTAATTCAGTTTGTCCCTTTCTACCCTTTAATTTTTTATGCTTCCTCACCCTTTCTTTGTTGTGATCTGAAGGACTGATTATTAGGTAATAGGATTATGACACGTAAGGTAAATCAGCCAGTCCTGCCGTTCTTTCTTATTTCTGCAGTGTCCAAAAAGTGTAATATTTTCTACTTAAAATTTAAGATCTTATATTACTTTTTATGGATCACATCATCTGTGTAGGACAATGAAGTAGTTGGTTTTCTTTCACTGCTTCAAGTTAAGTGATGATTTTTAATAAAGCCATAGATAAAACTCTTTATTCTTCACTGTAAACTTTTTAGTTTCTCCATCAATTGATTCCCAATTTGGTTCTATACAAAGATGTTTGGGTAATACTTAGTTTAGTAAATACTTTTCTAAAGTTGGAAACATCAAAATATTTTAGACTGTAAATATTAGAGCCGAAGTTGATGAGAGAGTTTTTGCTAAGTATGGGTTAGTGGACTATCCTGTTAGGTGAATTTGAAATTTTTACTTTTTTCTGGTGATATAGTAATAAAACTTGAAGTAATTTGCAATGTGAACCGAAGCTAATTTTGTGTTAGTGGTGAAAATTTGCTTTGAATACCTTACAGAAAAAAAGGTAGAACAAGTCTCTGAAATAATGATTAACAATTACAGTATTATTGACAGTAATCACTGCTTTATTTTCTGTATTAAGTTGAAAATATTTTAATGGGATTTTGCAATATTATTTTAGGTTAGCAGGCATATTATTTTTGGACAAATTAGAAAAGCTGTCCATTTAAAATGAATCTTGGTTAAGTGGACTGGTGTTTTATGAGATGAGAATGCATATTAAATCAGTAGAGTAGCCTTTGACAAATTACATAAACTCCTACTTTGGTATGTGTGTAATGATAACTGTAAAATTACTAGATACATCCAGTGATTTTGAAATTTTTCTAGTTAAATAATACAAAAACTGTTTGTTGGTTTTAGTCTGTTGTTAGGTACGTAGTGGTTTTCTCCTTATATAGAACCATCCTTTGTGTATTTTCTGAACCTTTGTTTCCTCACTTAAAATGGTAGATTTTAAAGATTTTTGACAGTCGTCGTTTACTGTATAGCCACTTAAAACGGGGCTCATTTTAAATAGACCACCTTACTCTTTTTTTTTCTTATACTGTGCTGCTCGTTAGTCATTTGTTTCCTGAGTCCCTTTTATACACGCTGTAGTGATTCACCTCACCAAGTGATAACAATAACATATTCATTGCCCGGTTTTTAATCACAATTTCAGTAGATTAGTCTTCAGAGTGTAACAGACAACTAGAATTGATAATGGAATATAGAATACATGAATTTTGTTCACCAAAAAGCATCCTTGAATCTCTGTTTGTTTCTAGTGCTTAGGCAACAATTTCATAGCAACACTGGTCTGAGCTGGAAGAACATTCTGGATATTGATATGCAAATGAATATACTCATCTAGTCTTTGAAATATGTTTATGCAGTCTACATAAATAGCCTTTAAAGGGAATGCAAATTGTACATCCTGAAACACTGCCAAAATATATTTCAGAAAAGAAAAATCTCCTTTATAATTTTGAACCTTTAAATTTTTTTTTTCTCCTGACACATAAAAATGTAACTTCATTCAATGGGTGTCTAAAAGTCAACTCTTATCTATATGTAGCTCTTAGTGTAGATTGTAAATGTAAAAATTTTATTTTAACCTGCCTTTGTTACTGCCTAGTATACTTGAGGTATTTTCCCAGAACCATCCGTTGGTGTGTACCCAGTACGCACAGACTACTTTTTTTAAATTAACTTTTGTTTATTTTTAATTTACATCATTCATTTTCACAACATTTTGGGTTACAAATTTTCTCCCTGTCTTTCCCCTACCTACCACCCCAAAACAGCAATCCCACTGTATACCCCCTCCCCCAATCTGCTCTCTCCTATATTCTCTCCCCTCCCTCATCTGACTTTCCAGTAGGGCAAGTTGGATCTCCCTACCCCAGTGCCTGTATATCTTATTTCCCAGTTGCATATAAATAATAATATTAATTATATATATTTTAAACATTTGATTTTAAAACTTTAAATTCTAGATTCTTTCCCTTCCTCCCTTGTTACCCACCCCCACTGAAAAGACAAGCAATTCAGTACAGGCTGTATGTGTGTAGTTACGCAAAACATCTCCACAATAGACATATTGTGAAAGACTAACTATATTTCCCTCCATCCTATCCCTCCCCCTACTTGTTCTGTTCTCTACTTTGTCCCTGTCCCTTTACAAATGTGTGTGCTTCCAACTACTCCCCCCCAATCTGCCCTCCCCTCCATCATCCTCCTTCTCATCCCCTTACCCCCTACTCTTCTGTAGGGCAAGATACCCAATTTAGAGTGTATGTCATTCCCTTCCTAAGCCAAATTCAATGAGAGTAAGGTTGTCCTATTTCCTTTTGCCTTCCTGTTCTTCCCCTCCATTGTAACAAATATCCCCTTGCCTCTGCTATATGAGATAATTAACCCCATTCTGTCTCTTCCTGTCTCCTCTCATTCTATTCCTCTCCCACCTCTCAGTTTCACCTTTTAAAATATCATCCCTTCCTGTTCAGTTGATCCTGTGCCCTCTGTCTGTGTATACCTGTACACATATATACACACACTCACACATGTATTCATGCTCATATATACCTTCCTATATAGAAATATGTGTATGTATACATATATATACATTTATATTCCCTTCAAGTATCCTCATACTGAGAAAAGTTTCATAAGTTACAATTATTGTTTTTTCATGTTAGGCATGTAAATAGTTCAACTTTGATAACTTCCTTATGATTTCTTTTCCCTGTTTACCTTCTCATGCTTCTTGTATTTGAATGTCAAACTTTCTGTTCAGCTCTGGTATTTTCATCAAGAATGCTTGAAAGTCCTTTATCTCATTGAATGACCGTATTTTCCTCTGAAACATTATACTCAATTTTGCTGGGTAGGTGATTCTTGGTTTTAATCCTAGTTCCTTTGATCTCCAGAATATCATATTCCACGCCCTGCAATCCCTTAATGTAGAAGCTGCTAGATCCTGTGTTATCCTGATTGTGTTCCCACAATATTCAAATTGTTTCTTCTTGGCAGCCTGTAATATTTTCTCCTTGATCTGGGAGCTCT
>JAQQSU010014408.1:0-11424 GCA_028627135.1 Pseudochirops cupreus | reverse complement strand
CGCACACGCACACACACACACACACGCACACACACACGCACACACACACACACGCACACACACATTCCAAATGCTATAGATGGAAAGTTTCTTTACATGCTGCTGTTTCCAGATTATATTGTGCTGATTTCATCAACCCCCATGATGTCACAAAGTCTTCCAAAAGAGAGTCTTACAGATGGATCCTAGTTATAAAACTGGTAATATCAGGGTTTCCAAACAGCCTTTCTCAGAAATCTATTTCAATTCTGAGTGTTATTTCATCCTTTCTAATATGGAAGCCATCTTTTGAGGATTACCAGCAATAGTGTATTCTCAGCACACAAAGCTCTTTTCAATTACATGTTCATCAGATTTTCTTCATTCTGTTTGCTGTTTCACACCTGCAGGTATATTTTTAAAAAAGATAAAGATCTTTAAAAGTGTCTTTCTCAAAAAAAAAGTCTTTCTCCCTCTATAGGATTGGAAAACAAGGTTCACTGATATTGTTTCTATTGTAAGATTTGATGCATGCACTGTTTAACTTTGTCTATTTCCATTCTTTTTCTTTTTGTAAAGTTTTCTTGTTTTTAATAAAGAAGAGCTCCACTGGTGGAAGAAAGGGTGAGTGGGAATATGTTCAGAAATAATAGGGATTTAAAAATGAAAAATAACAGAGAAAAAAGAAATCTTTAGTCTCTTAAAGAGTAAGAGGAACATTTTATTTACTCTAACAGGAAGAAAAAGGTTGTGTATTACTGACAGGAACCTGTTTTTCTTTGTTTTGAATAGTTATGTGTTAAATAAATATTTGTTGACTAGAAAGAGAATATCAGAGTCCAAATTGTTGAAATGCCACTCCTTATGCTGATAAAATCATTGAAATGGGATTGGGTATTTTAAAGCATATTCTGGCCCTAACGGTCTGTTCTGTATGGAGGCAACGTGTAGTTTTCACAAGGTAGGAAGAGCCCTTCATTTTTCTGGAAAACTCATGGAATTCCCTGGAAGTTTTCATGATGATCCCAACACAACAGCCTTTGCAGCTAAGACACCCATAATGAAGTCTTTGTGCCAGGAGGCTCAAGTTAAGTCCTACCCACCCTCAATGCTACTTTCATGACTGGATCAGAATGAGAAGGAGGAAGAGGCTTGTGTTAAAGAGCCCCTGGCTTTATAAATTCATCTTTAAAATAGATTTTATTGATGTCAATCCTTTACCTGTGTGAGCAAGTGATACTGAAGAAGCCCAGGGAAAGAGCCCTTAAAATGGCACCCAAACTTTAGCTCTTGGAGGAGTTGCATCACTCCTCTGAATCTTGGGTTTCTCATCCATAAAATTTGGGTCATAAAGAATAGCCTCTATATAATAATAGATTAAAGTAAGGAGCAAAAGAAATAATGTTGAAAATATAGGAAAACTGGTCTCTGGCCTATGAAATATGAAATGTGAAATTTTAATAGACGGTAACAGTTGTTGTCCTGAATCTTAGGATTCACAGACTGTATAGCACTTTATTCCACAATCATCTTCTCATTAGCCAATTTATCGTCTAAACCAGAGAACAATCATCGAAAGACTTAAGACTTTAAACTCTGGAAGTCCCTCCCTGGGGTCTCATTGTCTTGATTTGTGAACTCCCTGTGTAGCTCTCCATAATATAGAGACCAGCTCCTGCCATGCTAGAAACTTCACTCCTGAGCCATTTTCTATTCAGCCACCTGCATATTTAGCCTCTTCCCCTCTCTCCTTCATCCTATTCCTTCACTTTCCAATTTGTCAACCACAACCAGATCAGTACTACTAATTCTACCAAAAAAGAACACCACAATCTATTCATCTATGACTCCATTCATCACCCTGTATCTTTCCAAAAGACATTGTTCTTTGCTGGTTACTACCCCTCTTTATATTTCTTGTTCCCTTTTTCTGAATGTAATTTTTTTGATGGCAGGAACTGTCTTCACTTTTGTATTTGTTTGCCCAGGGCTTAGCATAGTTCTTGGCACATAGTAAACACTTTATAAATGCTTTTTTCATTTATTTCATTCTTAATCTTTGATAAGGTTCCACAGTCATGGAAAAGTCATGACTTGAACACTTTTTGTATAAACAGAACACTGGAGGACACAGAACACTGTTGTTCTTAAAGGAAACCACAATGTGTTTGGAGAGGCATAGATGCAGACACATACCTAACAATATTAGATAGAATAGGAAAGGCGCCAGGTAAAAAGTATAGACAAAGATGATCAGAAGATGAATGTTGGAAGACTGCAGTGGGCAAGTAAGGCTTCCCAGAAAAAACTTATATTTCAGTTGGTCTTTGAATGGTAAGCTGGAATCAGGCAAAAAGCAGCAATGAGAATATTTCAGATGAGGCCATGATATAGTAAGTAAGATGGCAGTATTAAATAAATTGACTTGTTTCCCCTGTATATGAGTAGTAAGATTATCATTGGGATTTGGTGAACCTTGGGGCATAAAGCTTGAATTATTTGAATGGCTTCCTTGTCCCTGAGGTATAAAAGGCCCAGTCTGTGGGCAATTAGTGCCATAAAGATTTTAGTAGAATTCAGAGAATCATATAGGGAGGCTCACAGGACATCAATGTTTATATAATCTATCCCCATCCTAACATACCTGACAAATAATTGGCTTTTTGCCCTATATGATGCCTTCCTGACAAGGTGTTGCCAATCACTCTGATAAAGTTGGAAAGTTGCTTAGAATTAATTAAGTGTTTATTATATTCCAGGCACAAAGCTTAGCACTAGAGAGACAAAAGCAAAAACAGGATCCTTGTCTTCAAGGATCACACATTTTTGTCAGAGAGACAAACATTACATACATACATACATACATACATAATAAATGCACACACATACACAATAACTACACACATACATACATAACAAACACACACATACTGTGTATATATGTATATGCATGCGCACACATATATACTTATATACACATGTGTGTATATATGTATATAATTACATATACATACAATATACATATGATATAAATGAAATAGTTGTGGATGATGAAAAAAGATGAAATTTTGAATGTTGAAATGACTGAGGTGGAGTGGAGGAATAGGGCATGGGAATGAACAAGAAATGCTTAGGGGCAACAAGAAAAAGCAATCTGGATCTAGAGAAGGCTGTGCTTAGGAGAAGTAAAAGCAATAAGAATGGGAATGGAAGCCAAACTATAGAAGGCTTCTTGCCTTCAATTAGGTATAGAAAGTTCTGTAAGACAAAGATCCTATCTTATCAAAGTTTTATCACCTCTTTTATCAGAGTTGCAATGAGCTGTATACAGTAGGTGCTTAATAAATGTGCTGAATCAGTAGACTTAAATTTGGTTTTCTCCTGTAGTTGATGGAAGGTTTTGGGAAATGAGTGACATAAAGAATCAGGTACTTTAGAGCTGGGTGTGACCTTAAACATCTTTGAATCCCACCCACATCTGAACTCTCTCCACCATCCTTGACAAGTGGTCATCCAACTTTTTCTCAAAGACCTTGAGTGAAGAGAAATCCACTACCTCCCAAGACAGTTCACCCAACTTTTGAATACCCTTCATACCCTTGTGTCATGCATACATTTATCTCCATGATTCCACCAATTGATCTTTGTTTTGCCCAATGGGTCAAACGGAGAAAGTTCATTCCCTATTACATAAGGTAGCCTTTCAAATACATGAAGAAATCTATCATGTTCCCTTTCAGTTTTCTCTCCAGGATAAACATTTAGTTCCTCCCTTCAGCTGTGGTATTTGTCCTCTTGGGTTTGATTCTTGGCCTGGCTGAGTAGTATCATATTCACACTTAGGGAAAGATTTAATGTTTACAAAACACTTTCCTCACAACTCTGTCATATTAATAGTACAAGTATGAATTACTCTATTTTACACATGAGTAAATGAAGCTGTGAGTTTTTTCAACTTGCCTATTATAGATAGCTAACAAATGTCAAGGCAAAGATTTTATGTTATAGTCACTCCTCTTTCTACCTCAGTGTGCTGCTAACATAACAGCTTGATATCAGTGGACCACTCTGAGCAATGTCTGTAACAGAATATTGTGTATGTCGTTACTTCTTTCTTCAGACTTAAAATGTACCCATGATGGGTCAAGAGCATCTGTAGCAGATTATAAAGGATGTTGAAAAAAAAATTATCAGTGACATTACTGAGGTAATCTATCACCAGGAAAGGAAGTTAAATGAGACTGAGATAACAAATGGACATTTCCAATACCACACTGATATCTTTGAGAAATTAAAAGAAACTGAGGAAGAAAGATCTCTGGTACATTAAGTCAAGTCAAAGTAGGTCAACAAGCACTAAGATCTCACTATGTGCCAGAAAGTGAACTAAGTAATGGGGAGAGAAAGAAAGAAAAAATAATAATCTTTGTTCTTAGAGTTCACAGGCTAAGGAGGAGTCAACATGCAAGCAACTATGTATAATTAATATAAAGAAGGGCTGAAATGGAGATCATCTCAAAGGGAAGGTTTCAATTAAGAAAGACTGGAAAGAACTTCTTGCAGGAGGTAAGACTTTAGCTGGAACTTAAAAGAAGCAAGGGAAGTCAGAGGCCAGAGATGAAGACAGAGAGTACACCAGACATAGGCATAGTCAGTGGAAATTCCTAGAGTCAGAAGACAGAGTGTCATGTGTGAGGACCAGCAAGGAGATAAGTGTAACTGGATCCCAGATTATGTGATTGGCAGAAAGGTGTAAAAAGAATGGAAAGAATGCAAGAGGGCAATTCTATGAAGAGCTTTAAAAGTCAAACAGCAGATTTATATTTGATCATGGAATAATGGAGAGCCTCTGGACCATGTTGAATACAATCCAGGAGTATCTGTGATATTTTCACACTTGTGTTTTAGGAAGATCAATTTGACAACTGATTGAAGGATGGACTGGGGTGGAGAAGAGACTAGAGGCAGACATCAAACACTAGACAACTGGCATAGTGCAGAAATGAAGTGATGAGGGCCTGGATTGGGAGGGTAGCAGTGTTGGAAGAGAAAATGGGACATATGTGAGAGATATCATGAAGGTAGAAATAACAGACATTGGCAACAGATCCGATATTAAAAGGTGAGTGAGAGTGAAGAGTTGAGGATGATGCCTTGATTGTAAGCCTGGATAACTGGAAAGATGATGTTACCCTCAAAAATAATAGGAAAACTAGAAAGGAGAGTTTGGAGGAAATGATAATGAATTCAGTTTGGGACATGTTAAGTTAAACATGTCCACAAGACATGTTTTATGAAGAATTTATAGGGAAAATAAACCACGATTGTGCACAAGGACAATGGCTGAAGGAATTACAATTTGCACCATTGGAGAGTCCTGGGTGCCAACATTCCGATTCATTGATAGATCATTGAAAATTGACTCTAGAAGACTAACCAATGCCACTGTTCCCTCTTTTGTGGAGTATAATGAATGCTATCTTGGTGGTATGCTTTGTTGGCCTCTGGAAGGATGTTAACTTTTTGGTTTAGTGTTTTTTTCTTCTTTTTCTCTGTTGTACCTTGTTGGATGTCATAATCCCTAATGGTAGTAAAGTCTGATGACAGATTGGGTATACCTGGAGCTGGTCAAGATCCTACTAATATAAAGGAAATCAATCTCGAAACCTGGTACATAAAGTCCTAGAAGAGTTCCCATCCAAAAGCATGACCCATCATCCATGGCTGAACTACTCCTGTTGCAGAGCTGACACTGAAGGACTCTTTTCATCATTTTAGTTAAATTAGCAGCAATCATTTCCTCTCCCTCTGGCCTTTGCTTCTCTGGGGGAAGAAGAAAACAAAACAAAACAAAACCTTTTTAACAAATAGACATAGTCAAGCAAGACCAACCTCCACCTTAGCCATATCCAAAAGTGTGAATATTTAGCCCATCACTTCTTTTTCAGAAGGTAGGCAGCATTCTTTATCTTTGGTCCCCTAGAGTTGTGGACAAATCAGCAACTGCTCCCCCTTTGCCAACAATATTTCCTCACTGCTATAGATGAAAAATGTTTTTCCTAACATCTGAAGATGGAGAGTATTCCCCCCCCCCCCGAATCCTGAAAGTGGGTTACATTTCTTTCAATGTCTACTTTATAAAGAGATTATTATGGTGAAAGCTGGTTGGACAAAAGATCAATGATTTGACCAAATTTATTTTTGTTTTAATGTCACCAAATATAATTTCAAAATTGTTTACAAGAAATCTGAACATGTACTAGTTCATCCAGTTGTCAAGAAACTTGGGGATGAGTAATCCACTCAAAGTAGCCAAATAATTATTCAAAGAATGCTTAATTAATGTTTTTTTGCACCATTTACTTTCAAATATACTCCTCCCATTGAGTTATTTTTTTCCCCTTGTAACAAAGAAAACAAGTCTAACAACACAGTAACCACATCTGACAGATTAGGCAACTTTCTCCACCCATAGACCCCCACCTCTTCAAAACAAGGAGGTAGGTACATTTCCTCACCTCTTATTCAAGGTCATTTGGCCATTACAATGTATCAGTTTTTAGATCCATGAGAGTCAGCATAGCTTAGTGGATAGAAACGGCCTTGGAGTTAAGATTTGGACTCAAGTCCCCTCTCTGAACAGATGACTGCATTATCCTGGGGAATATACTTAACTTCTTGGTACTCTACGTGACATTATAAGAGTTAAATTACAAAGGAAAGTGCTTTCCTATATTGATGAAGAGAGGGACCTCTTCTAGGCTCTGTCTCTCATCTTGGTTTCGTTTCGGAGTTCTTTTAATTTACACATGGAGGAAAATGTCATTGTGTATATGCTTTACCCACATTTTGAATACTGGTAGTCTTATCTAATATGGTATATAAAATGCCGTATTGATTACTGCCAAAATTTTCCTTCCTTCCTTCCTTCCTTCCTTCCTTCCTTCCTTCCTTTCCTTCTTTTCTTTCTTTTTTATTCCTTTCTTCCTTCCTTTTTCTCTCTGTCTTTCTCTTTCTTTCTTCTTTCCTTCATTCTTTTTTCCTTCTTCTTTCTCTCCCTTCCTTTATTCCTTCCTCCCTCCCTTCCTTTCTCTCCCTCCATCTCTTTCTTCCTTTTTTTCTTTTTGTTTTTAGTGTGAGGGAAAGAAAAGTGGTGATACCATTGACTGATTCCTTAAAGCTAGATTCTTGCCTTTGAGAGTATGTCAAACTTCCCTCTATCTCACTTCAAGGATGACAAGAGGGATGGCTGAAATAAAGGACTAGAGATATTGATACTAAAAGTGAGACATCCTTTACTCCCTTCTTCCCAATGAGTGAGTTGAATGAATGAATAAGAGTCCATTCAAATTAGCTGGCACTCAGAAATTAATTCAGGATCTGCATGTTTCTACACAGTTCCTCTTGGAGGGCACCTGAGTAAAAAATCAATTATGAATTTGGGACATGAAAGTAAGATAATTTCAGTTAATGACCCATTAACAACAGTGGTTAGAGAAGGTGCTTGGCCTCCTTTCTGATTTCTCCCTCTGTGCCTTCACTGTACCCCCTCCAGAGTGTTGATGTCTCTATTACAAAGCTCTGGCTTGCTATCAGATCAACTTTGACAATGCAACTTGTTCTCTTCTTTCTCCAAAACCCCTACCAAGCCTTCCATATAAATCTACCCAGATAAGTTCTTCTCTTTCCTCAGATTTCCTACGTATTTGTTTTCTTTTCTGTGTCTTTGAACAAAGCTGTTACTCCAGATCCAGACTGCTCCAGGATTGTGAGGGTACTTTCTGTCTTATTAGAATACAGACCTTGCCATCTGACCTGTATATTTCATCTTTAGACAAGATGGATTGAAAAACATGGGAGAGGAAATGGGAATAGGGATTGGGACAGAGGAAGAGAAAGGAAGAGATACAACCCCAGCCTGGTTTGCAAAGAGCATAAACACTGTTTGGTTTGGCTTCAAGACATGAAGTTTCAGCAACAGGAAATGTCACCTCATTAGAGCTATCCGTGGGCCCTCTCTTATGAGATCAGTCAGACCCCTGGGCAAAGGTCCAAGATTGCATGGGGTTGGGGGGAGGGAGAAGGATGAGTCCCATATGAATGTCTAGATTTCATTTTGAAGACAGGCAAGTTTATTTGGCTGGTAGACTTGGCAGCCTGTTAAGAGAATTACTTTCATTGCCTTGGTAGGGGTGAGAGGATGCATGCAGGAAACTTCCCAATACAGATGCCAGCTTTTAACACCAGTGATTATCTTCAACATGGCTGAACTGGTACTGTTGGGGAGCTAGATACAACCTGTGTGGGGGCTTGCAGCAACCTTACCCAAAATAGCAACTGCTGGTTGAAACTGGCACAGGTGTAGGCGTAAGGGAAACAAGGCCTTATGTCAAAGTCATTCTGGGCACCCCCTGGAGGGCGTATTGCTTCCTGTGTTCCACTTAGCATCTCAGACACACCTGTGAAAAGTGCCCCGTTTGGTTATCTCCCAGAATGGACAGTCCTTCACTTTTCTCATATTGCTACCCATGTAAAGCTTTTCTTCCTATGGAGTCAGCTCCCTTCTTCCTGAAAAGATGGCTTCTTTTAAAGCAACTACAACAGTCAGAGGAATTTAGTTTCTTCATTATCTTAGGGTAGGAAAAAAGATATCCCTAAGTAAGAAGTTTAACCTGAGATCCACAAACATTAAAAAAGATAGCCTTATTTCAACACAATTGGCTTCCTTTGGAATTTGATGTTATAATTTATGCATCTAAAAACATGATTCTAAGAAAGGGTCCACTGATTTCACCAGACTTCCAAAGGGATCCACGACACTCACAAAAATTAAGGCCCATTGAATTACATTCAACTATGATCCATCAAATAGAACTGTGCTGTACTCATTCAGTAGTATAAGAATCCCCTGACCTAGGGGGATTATAGTGTAGCATAAATCATGTTGATTGGCTTGTTATGAAGTTGTGGGATTTAGTCAAACACACACACACACACACACACACACACTTAGTAACTTATGAATAAGGCTTCAGAAATTCATTTCTATCTCTAGATGTTTTCAGATGAACCCAGAAACCACCTCCTTGTTCAGGCTGCCCTTCATCATCTCTTACCAGGATTATTGCAATGGGATCCCTTTCTTCCAGTCTCTCTCCTTCCTTCAGTTTATCCTCCACATACTTGCCAAAATAATCTTCCTTATATCCATGTCTGACCCTGTTGTTCTCCTGTTCTTGAATGTCCAGGGATTCACTACTACTTGTAGGATAAAGTAGAAATTCCTTGGCTCAGTATTTAAAAACTTATATACTGTGGCACTTGGGGGCCACTAGGTGGCACTGCAGTGGCTAGAGTGACAGGCCTAAAATCAGGAATATTCATCTTCCTGAGTTCAATTTTGTCCTTACTAGCTGTGTGACCCTGGGCAAGTCACTTAACCCTGTCTATCTCAGTTTGCTCATCTGTAAAGTGAACTAGAGAAGGAAATGGCAAACTATTCCAGAATCTTTGCCAAGAAAACCCCAAATGTGGTCATAAAGACTCAAACACAATTCAATGACTGAACAACCCCAACACTATTATTGCCCCAGCCTATCTCTCCAGTTCTATTTATTGCATGATACTCCATGCTTGTGCTCTTCGTGCCAGCCAAACTCACCTTTTGATTATTTCCTTGAATGTGGCATTCTTATCTTTACACCTATAGACAGGCCATCATGCATGGCAAGAATATCTCCTTTCACCTTATTTTCCTTAAGGGATCAACTTAAGTGACACCGTCTAAGAGAAGCTTAAAGTGATCAACTTAGTTGTCAGAGTTCTTTCTTTTCTGTTTATTTATGTACTAAAATGCTATATAGCCCCAATAGATTAGAAGCTTCTCCAGGGCAAGGATGAGTTTTCATTTGTCTTTGTATCTACGAAATATCACAGAATACTATGCACATAATAGGTGTCTGGCAAATAGCTGTTGAATGAGTATATGTACAAATAGTAGTCTTCTGATTGTTTTAAAAACAATGGTGATTTATAATTTCTGGTGATTTTTTTATTCCAAATTCCACTCCCACTGACAAGTTTGATTCTCAGAGAAAGACTACATCTCCCTCTCAATGTTCTAGTGGTATTCTGGAGAAGTTTAGGATGCCTTCTCTAAAGCTATCAGCTTGAGCCGTTATTCTTCCAGTGACCAGGGCCCCAGTATCATTTAACAAATGAACATCAATTAACTTTTACAAAGGGACATTTACTAAGAAGATATATTAAGGACAGATGTGTGATCATTTCTCATGAACCAGGGCCACGCTCTCCTCTCTATCACCTCAATACTTGGGAAGGGTGGGGTCAACTTTAAATCACTTACTTTGAATATTCACTCCATCAAGTTCACATCTGATCTTGGCAAAACTGCTGGATGAGTTGGCATCCAGCTACTTCTGGGATTGACTCCCGCTCCTCAGGGTTGTGCTAGCGCCTCACTTGTTAGCAAACTCTGGCCTAAACTGCTCTCATTGGACCTAGGATGGCTCATTTTTGACCTTCTAAAGCTTACAAGGTCATGACTGTCCCCAAAACTTCTTCCCTTAACATCAGGAAAGAATAAACACACAAAGGGGGGGGAGGGGCATGCCTGTATTCATGCCTATGTGTGGGCCTGGGTGGGGTGATAATGGCCCACCCAAGGCCTCTTTCCCCACCCAAAGGCTTACAGCATGATTGCTTTCAATAAAGCTTAAGAAGGAAAAAGAGACTAAATCATCCAGCTAGTGCTTTTTCTGAGTATTCTCAGCTTTGGTTCAAAGCCAATAAAAAATTCCTTTGCTTCATGTGGTAATTAAAATGTAAGCAATATCTGCATATGTCCATATGAAAATTTCATTAGGCAGAGAGTGTGGCACATGCTTACAAGGACTGAATCTCATTGGACAATTATCGATCTCTGGTAGAATAATGTCAATTCCCTCCTAAATGAGTCACTCATTGAATGCTATTACAAAATATTAGGTTCTTAGGTGTCAGGAAGGAAAAAAATAAGATTCTCCCATTTCCCCAAATTTTCTTTTGACCTCTGATATCCTCCTCATCATCCTTCCTTCTCTTTGGCTCTGACGCATTTCTTAATTACCCATTCTTTGGAAGGCTAGCCAGGCAGGTTCGCTCATGCAGAAGCCCATAAGGGACTTATGGATAAAAACAGAAAGAAAAGGTGTTTGTGATTAAATACAGTTTGTGGCTGAAAATTCATCTCAGCTATATTCCAAAGCTTCCTCAAATCTTGGGAAAGCATGATCAAATTCTGTAATATGATTCAATTCCTCACTCATTACACTGATGAAGAAGCTGAAGTCTAATCCATTTCATTCATTCTTCTATTAATTCATTCAACCAGCATTTATTAAGCAATTGCTATATCCCAGCATCTTACTGAGAGCTACAGCAGCC
>JAQQSU010014407.1:0-11425 GCA_028627135.1 Pseudochirops cupreus | reverse complement strand
GAAGAAGAAGAAGAAGAAGTAAAGAAAGATCTCTGTGAGATTTCAATAAACTTCTACAATTTCTTCTCTGGAAATTAAGAAAGTTCAAAAATAATTCTTTTTTCTATATTCTTATCCTATATTCAACTTTTTTTTGTTTGTATGGGTAATGGAATTTGCAGATGCCCCTGTATTGGCTTGGTTTTGGGGTTGAATGTAAAAACCCAGAGCTTGTGAATCCCACTTGTGGGATGGAGTTGTTGACATGAAGAGAGAGGGCTGAACTGGGAGGAGCCATGAATTGGGAGGGTGGCCCAAGCCTGGAGAAGGTCAGAAGGACTCTGAGAGAGCAGTATCCAGTATCATAGAGCCTGAGTTCCTCAGAGAAAGACTGCTAAGAGCCTGTTGGAACTGCCCAGGACTTCTGAGAACTGCTACTCAGAACTGCCAAGGACTGAGGAGGCATGGCTGTGATGCTGGTATTTTGTCTGTCTGTTTTGATGTTGTTTTGCCACATTCACCTGATGGTGAAGGACAGTGCTGCTATTGTAGAGGTCCTGGAACCTGGCTGTTGGTTCAGAAGCCCTGAAGGAGGATTTTCTTGTGGTACCTGCACAGAAATCCTGGAAGAGGGCCTTGCTGATGTTTTCAGGGGTTCTGGGACTGTTCTACAGGCAGAGAGTGAGTTGATAAAGACACTGTCTATGGCTTTGTTCAGCCTTGTCTCCCCAGGAACTGACATTGCTGGGGGTTTGCCTGGAGTGAAAATGAAAGAAGGACCTTTCCTTGAGTATTCAATGCTGAGCTTAACCTTGTTGTAACTTGTTGCAACCTAAGGGTGGATGGCCTTTTGTGCTCTCCTCCCCCTATTGAGATTCAGGGGTGGGAAGCCTTTGAGTTTTTTTGTGCTCTGTGATTGACCAAATGAATGTACTTTGTTTATGGTTGGAGACTAATCTCCATTTGAGAAGAGACTTTTGACTGACTAAATGAATGTGCTGTCTAGGGGTGGAGTAGTACCTGGATTGCATTGAGAACTTGCTAAAGGAACAAGTTACACTGTATTTTGACTTTCTGGGTTTTGTGAATGTTTGCTGAATAAATGGGGTTTACTATGCTGGTAATCCAAACCTTGGAAGTTGCCTTTGCTTGGTATTACACTATTTTGTCTCTTCATTTTGAATGCTGCCCAATTTTCTTTCCATTCCACATATTTAATGTTATCTAGTGGTTCACACCAATTGTAAAGAACATTTATTAATAAATCAAATCCACTAAAGTTTTAGACAAAATTTCTAGCCCAAGCTCTGTGAGGTTTATCTTGAACTTTTAGTTTCCTAAAGAATTTCATTTAATTTAACCTTCACAAGGAAACCAAAAGATTCCTTATCTAAAAATTGTGGGTTTGGTGAACTCACCCCATTTTCTCACACATTCAGCCTCATCAGTCCTTTCAGAGCAAAGACCACTGGATTTGGGACTCAGAGGACTTGACTTCAAATCCTGCCTCTGACACCCATGTGACCTTGGACAAATCACTTTACTTTTCTGGGCCTATTTTACTTATTCTGTTAGATGGCCATTTATCTAGATTGTTGCTAAAGCCTCTTCCAACTCTAAATCTATTTGTTAAGGTCCTCCAGAGGTACCAGGTCATGGAAGAATAGCAGTATGCAAAAGATTCTAAAGAATAGAAGGATCCTAAAAGATCCTTCAGTCAAGTCATGCAGACTCCTAAACTAAGTCTTACTGCAACACTTCTCTTTCCTCAACCCCCCAACTCCATTATATGAAAGCAAGGGAAAGTGTTAATAGAACATAGAGAAAACAGAGCTAGATCAAGCCAGTCTTTTGGCCAGTTAACTGCAGACAACCTGCAAAAATAGCATGATTACCATTATTACAGGTTTCCCTGCCATCTACTCAGTGCTTTCATATTACTCTCATGGGAAATAATGAGATGCACAGACTCCAAACCAAAATGTCTTGTGTGAAAAATGCTTTTGTGGAAGACTAGAAACTATCAGTTTAAAAAATACTTAGAAGCACTACTTGGCTAAGTTTTTTTTTTTAACTCATCTAAAAAAAATAAAGAGACTTTGCTCCCTGTTTTAAGGGAGAAGGTTATCAGAGGACCCTAGATCAAATGAATGCATTCACATGCAAATGAGTTACTCAAAGTCTGAAATCAGTTTTGCTCCATATCTTTATAAGCTGCTAATACAGAAAAATGCAGTTTAGGTAAAGACTTTCATAGTACATTAGGGAACTCAGTTGACCAAGAGTCTCCTGATCACATCTCCCTAGATTAGAATGACCTGAAACACGGTTGATATGTAAGATTTCTTAGTTTCATCCCTATTAAAATTTCTTTTAATTGGGATGTATGATTACCAAATAACAAGGATTAAAATTATACTGACCTTATCATGTCCCTTTTCATGATTCTTATTCTTCTGACTCTTCTCTCCTGCCTATGGCTTTCTTCTCCTCTCTCTTCTTAATTTGTTAATCAGGCTCTCTTTTCAGTATCTCAATTTCTTTCCTCATGGCTTACAGCTCCTCTGAAACTTTTTATCCAGATTTGTACCATTAGCACTGACTGCTGCATCATTAAGTTTTATTCTTAACGATCTTTGTTTGAGTTCTCTCTACATAAGAGTGTAGAAGTAGAGCTGGAGGGAACTCAGAAATCATGTAGTCCAATTCTCTCATTTTAGAGATAAGATAACTGGCCCAGAGACTTCAAGTGTCTTACTCAAATTTGCACAAATGGTGAGAGAACTCAGGTTCAGTCTCTAAATCCTACATTCTATCTACAACATTCTTCATTGTTTCTAATAATTTTCAATCCCTTGCAAAATCGCTGGCCAAATATTGATTTTCTAAGGTACATCCAGTTCTCCTTTTCTCCCCATCCTCTAAAAATATTCCTACTCAAACATGTGCTTCATTTCCCACATGTTGATGTTGAGTGAGATATTGAAAGAGCCTGCTGTTTCATTTTCCCCTCATATAGCTCTCCTACATAATTCAATTTGTCAAACATTTGTCAAGTGCCTTCTATGACCAAGGCCCTATGCCAGGAGCCAAGGATACAAACACAAAACTAAAATCTACATGCCTTCAAAGAACTCATAACAATCATAAACTTTGAAATTTTCTCACAAATTTTGCCCAACTATAGGATTTTCTGGACTGGAATTGTAATTCCATCCATATAGGAAACTCTGGGTAAAATCTTCCTAAACCAATACAAATCTCTCTCTTCTTTACAATTCATTTTCTTAGAGAGAGTTCTCTGGGCCATTAAGAAGTTTAATGACTTGCCCAATATGTCATAACTAGATGAGTTTACTCTTGAAGTCAGGAAGACTCAACAGTATCCTACCTGCTATTCCACTTACATAATGCCATACTTCAAGATCTTCCTGATCATCAGAAATCCTCTACATTTCTGTTAGCCCTAGAGAAGATTCTAGAAATAGTACTGCCTTCCACTTTATGTCCTCATTACAATTGATGACACCAATGAAAAGCTGTATGAAATTCCAATTTGTAGCTTCCTTGCCTCATAAAACAGAGCAGGTATGCATAGATGATAAGTGTTTCACAAATTTGCTGTCTATTTGACCATTCTTCCACTTTTTATGTTTAGAAAGAAACAAGTCATAGGATCATAGGACTATAGATTTAGAGATAAAAGGGACCTTAGAGGTCATTTAGTCACATCTAGTCATCTTATCTAATCCCCTTCTTTTTTTTAAGTGAGGAAATTTGGACTCAGAGAGATAAAGTCACTTGTCCAGTGTAAACACAGGTAGTGTTAGAGTCAGAATTCATACCTGGCTCTTCTCTCTCAAAATCCATTATTCTTTCCATCACACCATACTGTCTTCCAGATTGTGAATGATGAGAGACTTCCTTCAAAGCAAGACTGGGAAGAAGCAAATGTGGTAGAGGGAGAGATGTACTAAACAGGAGTTGAGGGAAGCCTGGATTCAAATTCTTTAATTAATACTTTTTTTCATAGCCACTAATAGATCATTTAACCTCTCAGTTTACTTATCTGTCAAATGGAAATAACAATAATTGTAGTAGCCATCTCTCAGGATTGTTGTGAGACCCAAATAGTTATATGGATACAAGCTACTTTGCATATTTTAAAGTACTATTTAAATGTTAGCTATTATTATAATAGAAACTATTCAAAAAGAAGAATGTATACAGAACAATAGAAAGATAAATCATACATGAGTTAAGATTGGAAGTTAAATATATATGAATGGGGAAAACCAGAAAACGTATAATACAAGAGAAATATTTAGACATATTCCCTGACAACATTATGTTTAAATCTTAAATGTGGTTAGATATGGCCATATTATAGAAGCTTTTTAATGAACTTTTAAACATTGAATTAACCATTAGTAAAAACTAATTTGGTGTAGCTAAGAAGTAGTGGTTCATTGTATTCTTTCATCTTTCCTGGCTTTTTGGTAAATGACCCAAAGTGGTGACAGTTACATTCTAATGGTAGATACTTTAAGCTCTTTAAAGAACCCAATTCATGAGAAGAAGAGAGCATGAATGCTGTACTGGTCACCATCTGGTGGGAAAACTGAGTAAGTGCTGTGGGAAATATCAATAAATTAATACAAAATGGCCAGTTATATTCCTGTGATTACTATGTACGCTTTGACAGTGTTTGATCATGTACTAGATGGTTTCCATTTCAATAGGAATTCTCTAGACTCAAAATATAAGTCCAAAGTCATGACAGGCATAATTGAAGACCACGGAAAATTGTAGGCAAGAGAATATTACAGTGCTTTTTAATTGATATTACTAAGGTCCAATTTCCTATATGTGGAGCTACGCTTCCTCATATCACAGGGAACTTGGAAATTCTCTAAATCAGAAAACATGAAAAAGCTTGCCAAAATTTAAGGTTCCAGAATTATCCAAACCCAAATTTATGTGTCCTATTTACATGATATTGTCAATGAAATTGCCCCAACCTGAGAGTTTTGGGAAACCCAATAATAAAATATTTTCTTCAGAGTCAGATTTAACATTTATGATCATTTGTTTTATCATTTGTCACAGAAGGGTATGCATATCAAATTCACTTGGGAAGAGAAATAGCAATATTTATATTAACATTTTATATCAGTGTCATATTCAATTACCAATTTTACCCTGACACTCAAGAATTACTGACCCACTACAGAAAGGGCCAGTAAAAATCAAGTCAGAAAAGAGATTCCTCATACGTTTACTAGGGTATTAATATGACATCTGGTTGAAAACTCTATCTGTTACCCCAGTTCTTTTGGAAAATAACATTTCTCTTTTATTCTTCTTATGATCTATCCATGACTCTTCAGATTCTCCTATCTCCACTACCTGACTAGACTCAGAAATCATGTTATCATATGATTGTACCCCCTAGTCAACCAACTTCTGCCAACTTGTAGCTCCCAGTAGAAGGTGAATCTTTCTGCCTGAAGGTCTTCTCTATTTAGGACAGGATGATTGAATGTTCCTTTATTGAAATTCTACAGAGATATGTAGGGATAAACCATGAAACTATGCCTTAGAATAATTAGTCCTTGAGAACAACTGATGTTGTTGTTCATCCTTTGTCCTTGAAAAGGACTAATGACATCAGTATGGTGACATCTTGACTTGCAATTAAATTATATTTAAATATGACAGAGCTATGCAAAGTCATCAATCTCACTTGCTCCACAGTGTTATCAGAGTCTATTCACGAGGCTTAGGTAAGGATGAGTAGTGACGACCCAGGATGCAATGGGAGACCTTGGCTTTTTTTGAAGCCAAAGTCTTTCCCAGGTCTCAGTTTGTCTGAGGCAATATCCATTCAGTATTTAAAGGCTAGGTAATAATTAAGGTCAACGATGGCCTACTTTGCCTTCAAAAAAGAATTAAATCAGGGAGGGAAAGTAGAACAATTGATATCTCATATAAAAATAAGCAACTATTTCTATTTCATATCATCTTAAGAAATGTTTGAAATGAACTGCACAGGTCAGCATAATTCCTGACCTCTAGGACATCTAGGACAGTTCAGCACCATAAATTCATAGAACTTCAGAGCTGGAATATACTTTTGCAATCTGGCTTCTGATTTCATAGTTGCCCTGAAATGACTCTTTCAAAATTACCAATGACATTTAAGTTGTAAAAATTAATGGTCTCGGTCCTCATCATTTTTCTTTTACTTCTTTGCAATATTTGACTATTGAAAACTCTCTCTAGATATTCTCTTTTTTCTGGATTTTTATGACACTATTCTTTCTGATTTATTCTCCTATATCTCTGACCATTCCTCAGTCTTCATTGCTTTGTTTCATACTATACCATTCAGTTGTACATCAAGACTCTGTCCTGGACCACCTTTTCTTCTTTCTATGTAGTTTCTCACTTGGCAACCTCATCAGTTCAGTTCCCAAGAGGTTTAATTATAATTTCTATACAGGTGACTAATATCTATACATGTATATATGTGTATACACACACACCTAATATGTATGTATACTATTACTACTACTGCTTTTGCTTCTGCTGCTGCCACTACTACTACTACTACTACTTCTACTACTACTACTACTACTACTACTACTATTACTACTACTACTATTTTAGCACTTTCCAGTAGTGCCATTTATTACATGTATTACTGAAAGCAAGTCATTTTCCATCACTAGGCCTCACTTTCTACTATAAAATAATGTGATTATGTTGGTTTACCTCTAAGATTCCTTCTTATCCTAATGCCAATAAAATCAATGGAATAAAAAGAGAATTGAGGTAGGCAAACCAATTAAGAAGCTGTTGAGGTAGTAAACATATGGGATGCTCTAAGCTCCAACTGGGTAGAAATAGTTGGAATGGAAATTAAAAGTCAGAAGAGAAGGAAGAAGATGCCATGAAGTAATGGACCAGAACTGAGGATATTGTAGGAATTAAAGATCACTTCAGGATTTCAGGTTGAGGTAACTAGGAAAGTGTTAATACTTTTAATTGAGATGAAAATGCTAAAAGCAGGACCTATTGGGGAATGGGGGGGGGCATAAATTCAGTTTTAGTCCACTTGAGTACTGGGTGTAAGCATAAATTAATTTCATTTTTTTATGGTTTGTTGATTTAAAAAAAAATCTTGGTGTGGCTTCTCCATATGTATGTATGCATGTGTGTATGTATGTATGTATACATACATATATATGTGAATATATACTGCCCCTTCATTTATTTTAATCTTTTGCCATTTCTACTTCATCTCTTTACAGAATTAGTTTATACACTTCTCTACTTAATTCACTATAGATTTTAAAAAATCTACAGTCTATCTTTTCTCTATTTTGATTTGTAGCTGGCCCATTTCCTTTCCATGTCCTAGAAATCCTCCATGATATCTTGTGTGCAAGGTATTGGCAATAACTGAAAATGTAGACTCATGAGGGACATCAATGCTTAGTGAGAGGGAAAATTTGATGGATGATATTTCATCAAAAAAAGTTGGAGTGATCAACTAGATAGGAGGAGGACCCAGAGAAGCTTGGAAACTGAGAGAAGAGAAAGTATTTCTACAGTCTGGTCCACAATATCAAAAGCTACAGAGAAATAAAACAAGATCAGGTCTAAAAAAAGGCTAACAGAATTACCAAGTAAGAGATTACTAGAAACTTTTGAAAGAACAGTTTTAGTTCAGTATTATTATTGGAATTGAGTTATTATTGGATGGGATGTGGTGGTTAGGAAGCGGAAGTTGCAACATTTTTTTAATTGACAATAAAAAGAAGATGATGGAGGATATAAGACTGAAGGGAAATATTTTTTTCTTAGAGATAAGAAATATGAGCATACAGATATGAACCAGAGAAGGATTTAATAAATAGGAGAACTTGAAAATAAGATAGAGGGATGGAATGATCACTGGAACAAGATTCTAAAGGAGATGGGACAAGAAAGAATTGAAGGCTCAATTGAGGCCAGTGGTCTTGGGAAAGATATTAGATTCTCTCAGATTTGTCTGGATTATTTACATTTTATTCAAAATTCTCTGCAGAGACATGTTTTTAACTGTGTTTCAATATGATGGAAGCTACTCATAATCTTCCATGATATTCTTCCATGAGTTCTCTACAATGGTATTAATAGCCTTTAGCTTCCACATTTCTCTGTTTGGTAAGAAGATGAGTGTTTTCCAGATAAAGTGATACCTGCAGTTAAGTATTTCTAAGAACTGGTGAGAGTCTGAGTCAAAGTCTTTAATTTGTTTAACTATCATTTCCAATGCCAAAATTATGTTGAAACAGGACAAGTTCAAGCTTCTTTAATTGTAGGTAGCATCTTTTTTTACTTTTCTTTTAAACTGGTATTTATTTGGATCTTTTCTTTATTCAGGCAATAATCCAACTGCACATAAACAACAAGTTCTGAGAAGATTGCTTCATCTGTAACCAATGATTTCTTGTCTGTTAAGATATAGTCAATTGAATTTTTCAATGATGTTCATCATTTTTTTCCAACCCCTTCAAACTTTATCTTGAGGAAAATATTTATTATGTAAATGATCAAGTCTTCAGAGGAGTATTTATCTTCTTACATTTCTTGAATTTCAATCATTTTCTAAAACAGTTTTTAAATTGTTTTGCTTTGTTTTGTTTTTGATATTCTCTCCCATGCCTATTTTGCACTAATATTGTCAATTATCTAAATATATCATATAAGAGATTTGGAGACTCTTCAAACTCTTGTATCTTGCCTTCAACTCACTGTCTATATGACCCTGAGAGAATCTTTTAGAACCTCTCAGTATTCTAAACCACTTTCTAAGAATATAAGTGCATCAAACGTACTAGTCTGCATTAGTAGAGAGAATTTCCTCATCTGTGAGTTCCCAATAGCAACTGAATCAGCTCATTCTTTATCTCTATCCCTATAGAAGCATGAAATTCTTCTTGCCATCTTTCTACTTCTATGTGCTATCTAATGTATGTTGGTCATAAGTTGCAGTTATCTTGATGGCTTATGTGTTTATATTCATCATAATCACTGTATAGCAACATGATCAAAAGTCTTATATAATGAATAGTCCTTAATATAACTTCTCTCTCTCCCAAGAAGCCATTCCTGATAACAAAGAATAAAAATGCTTACCTTTGGACACTCAATGAAAATCAATAGCCAAATAGTTTATTCTACTCTTGGGAAGAATTTTTCAATTGTTCTTCTCTTTAACTACAACTTTAAATATGACTTTATTTATACTGATGCTATTATTATGGAGGGCAAGATTTCAAATCTTTGGTCGTTATACCAAGTTCATATATATAGAGAACCAAACACTAAAATAATGGTGATCAAAAGCAGAGTACAAAGACTATTTAAATGTGAACACCTTCTGTATCTTTTTCCATCAATCTACAACCTTTGCAGAAGAAATATGAGGGGGCCACATGTAGAAAGAACATACAGCTGTCTGGATATGAAAAAAAATGTACACGACAGACTTTTAGCTTAACTTGAATTATTTTCTTCATCACTTTACTAGGTCTAAACAAATCAACAAAAAAATAGATCTAGTTCTATTTGTAATTTGCTAGTTCCTGAGGGGCAAAATTCACATTGATAATTTAACAACTATGTCTTGTTAGATGATTCAAGCTGGTTCCCGAACACTCTTGAACAAAAGCTTGGGGAGAGTTTTGCATTTTTGCTGTAGAGAGAATTCTTTTTCAGTCATGGTTTGGACTAAATTGACAGTATGGTGCCTTTCAAAACTGAAAAATGGACCATTTTACAATTCTATATATGCAAGAGAAGTAAGTGTGATTTAAAAAAAAATCTTGTAAATGAGGCTAGTGAGTTATTTAGCATTCATATATTATGCAATAATTTGGTATGTACAGCATTTCATAGCTTGCTTCAGCAGATTTACAAATCAATCAACCAACACACATTTATTACCTATCTGTTATGTGCCATATACCATGCTAAGTGCTGAAGATAGAAGAAGAAAAATTGAACAATACCTGCTTACATTTTACTGAAGAAACAATACGTGTATATACAAGTTTGAACCTTTCAGTTCCAGACATTTCATCTACAAATCAGGCTAATATTATTTTTACCAGGAACAACAAAATTTGCATGATTAATGATGGAGATGGATAATAACACATATTCAAGTTTCCTCTTTAAGCAGACTCAAATAACCCACAGAGGGCATTAAGCCTTTTATCCATGTAGATAGCTTTCTTTGGGATAAGTAGGGAAATAATTAGGGGAAAGAAATCAATGACAGATAGCTGCAGCTATCCATCTCTTATCTCCATACCATCATTAGTTACTAATACCAAATAGTTCGGTCTCCAGAAGTTCCCCCAAGAAGCTGAGCAGTCTGGTCTGGTATAATGCAAATTTGAACCACCATCTGGTCACCTAATGTAAAAGATGAGAAAACATCAGAAGTTATTGGCCATTGGCCAGCCTATCTCAAATTGCTTTATTAGTTGATATTTTCTTCTAGAAACACCATTCACTTTCTGCCATATTAGCTTAATGAATAGAGAAATAGAAAGGTGGGAAAAAATTGTGTGGCACTAATGACCACTAATGCTGAAATATAGTGGAAGATGGAGTAGCTAAGTGTCATGTCTGTATAGTTACTATAAATCAATACCTATAATTATACTTTTATAATTAGTTATAAGGAAGTATCCCAGTAGTAATTAAGGATAGGAAACAAATGTACAAAGTCATAGCCCGTCTATAAAAACCTTCACTTTGGTGGAAGCCAGAAACTGAAGTTTGTTAAAAATACCTTCTCCTTACAAACAAATACAGGAAGAAATCTCAGTGTTTACTATGTCCAGGGTATTATGCTAGGCCCTCTGGGGAATACACAGAAGTATAATAGCACAGTGCTTGACTTCAGAGAGTTCAATTGAATTCAGTTCAACAAGTATTTATTTAAACACGCACAAACTCCATTACAGGCACTGAACTAGGCACTGAGGATACAAAGGTAAAGTAGACACAATCCCACATTCTAGGAGATTTTATTATACTGGAGGGAGTAATATATACACAGATAGGGAAATCAAAATGTATTAGTTAATATTCCATGGGGAACTTTTAGATGTATGTAAAAGTGAGCTCCAGTATGCAATATTAATAAAAGTAGCTAGATGGTCTGGTGTTGAACTTGGATCCAGAAAGACCTCAGTTCAAATCAACCCCCAACCACTGACTAGCTGTATGATCCTAGGCAAGTCATTTAACCTTTCTCTGATTTATTCTTCAGATCTTTAAACTGAGGATAATAATAGCACCTATCTCCCAGGCTTGTTGTGAGGATCAAATAAGGAAACATATATAAAGTTTCTTGAAAACTTAAAGAAGTGCTTTATAA
>JAQQSU010014406.1:0-11425 GCA_028627135.1 Pseudochirops cupreus | reverse complement strand
CAGCTGGCCTAAGAACAAAGGCGTTATGTATTTCTCCAAGAATACTTGAGTGATTGATTCATGGGAAACTATCTAGCAGACTTTGGGAAAAGACTTTGAGGCTGGGGGCAGGGGGAGAAGAGGAGTGAATGCCTTTATAGCTGAAGGAAAGTGTGACTTTTACAGCTTAATGGCACAGGCTTGTTACAAACTCATGTGACATACATAGTTACCCAACCACAAGTGAGATTTTTACAAACTGGGGTACAAAAGCCCCACCAAAATGATACAGAAGCACCTCTTCAATAGTGTGGGGCATAGATTTGAATCTAGAGTAACAATAGGTGAATCTTCGTGGTCCACAAATGGATTCAGAGAACCTTTAGGCTGTGTACTGATTCTGTGATCCCCTTTGCCCTGCCTTCTCATTAGAGCATGGGTGTGGCCCTGGATCCTTTCACTGATGCTGGAAACCATCCTGCCAATTCCTTTAAATTCTGGTCCAAGGACTGTGGGTACTGTGTGTGCTCTGATTGAACAAATGGTGATTGATATCACCATGGGAATCTGCTAGTGCTTCAGTGGGGGGAGTGTGGAAGTAAAGGTAAAGGGACCCTTATCTCTCTCCTATTGGTGTGAATAAGATAGAAGGCAGTTATAATTAGATGGAAGGATTGTTAATTACAAGAACCTTCTCCATATAGAGAGAGGGATCTAAAAATGGGCGTAATTTTTCTCATCCTTTGAAAACTATCTATGACACAAACCATTTTGGAGTTATAATATTTTCAAACAGAAGACATAATTCCCAACATTAAATAAGGGTTTCAGCATTTAACTAACAGTCTCAGAACAATACTAATTGAAAATGGCTGCACGTACTTGAAATGCATTTAATTTATCTTCATCTGCTTCCTCCAGTAATTTTATCTTCTTCCTGGTAATAGTGAAATCAAGAGATCCTTCTAATAAGCAAAGACTTCTTCCTTCTTTTAGTCTGATTGTTACTCTGAAGTCAAGGTACTGTGCTTAGAGGGATCAACCCAAGCTGTCCCTGTCCAGTAACTACCCTTACCTCTTCAGCTAGAGTTGCCAGTTTCCTCAAAGGAAGTTGTTAGGCTTATGTAAGGGAGAAAATAGATTTAGTACAGAGCATTGTTTTGGGAAATGAAAACTAAAGGAAGACTGATAAAATTTTCTTGTCCAGGTGGGATGAGGGACATTGAGCTAAAATACTGTCTTAGTGTTATTTTGTAATAAAAAAGGAAAGGGTTTTCCCAGTATGCTTCCATCCTTAGCAGTCTTGTCCGCTTCCCTTTTCTAAGGATTGCCTCCACATTAGCCTGCTGCTTACAAGGCTTTTCATAATATATTTTCATCAGCAGCAATGTCCTCCTGAGCACTGACAGGCAAGGTTGCAAGATGCCAAAAAACCACATCTCTGCACCGGGCACTATGTTCCTTTCTCCTCACAGGCAAAGTTATTACTACCTTGTTGGAAGGATGAAGTTAACCATAACTGCTTTTAATGTTGACTTCATTTTATGCTGTATCTTTATGTTAGGAATTGTTTGGGGCATAGCCCATTTGACAAAAAGAGAACCCATTTTCCCATTTGGAATACCAGCCAATAAAAGACTGTTCTTACATTGGTACAGGCAAGGCATGGAAAAAAGACTGTAGTTGATCTGTATGGTCAAGTGGACCTCTGAGTGAACTATTTCCCATAGGTTCTTATAGCATATAGAAGATAATCTAGTTGTGCTGAGTTTACAACTCGTCAAACAGGACGTAGGAGGCAATTTGTTGTATTTTGGAGGGTGAGAAGGGACAGATTTTGTAATCTGCCAATGTGTTGTTGGCTTTGAGGTTGAGACAGGATGGAGCCTGTCTTTGGTTTGTTCTAGGTAGCACAAGAATTGGGGGAATGGAAGGCAAAACATAAGTTTGATTGACTTCTTATCCAATGCTTAAATAACGGACTTATTCTACAATAGTATTAATAATGTCATGAAAGGGGAAAATCAGGCCCCCTCCCTTCCTTCCAGGATCCATAGTCTCAGGTCCCTGCTCTGAAGCTTTCTCAGTTCCACTCAGTGGTAGTCACCTCTGATGTCTCTGAATATACAAAATCTGTATATGGAGTCTTTAGGAGAATAGTTTGATGATGTTACCAGCCTTGGGATGACAAAACTCTGTTTATAGACAGGGAAAACTAAGAGCAAGGTTTAATGATTAGGTATGGGGGAAGATTTCATATCTAGGGATATCAGGGGATATGGGGGACAGAGTACAGCTTCATGATTACCACACAGGATATAGATGGAAATCTCAAATGATGTGTAGATAGGCTGGTATATCTACCTTGGGATCTTTTTTCCTTAGTCCTAATAGGGGAGCAGTTGTGTGTGCCATGGGGCAAAGCTGTCAATTCCAAGGGTAAGTGTTCAGGCAGTATGTTGATGAGGAGAAAGGTGTGACTGGCATCCCAACAAAGAGGCTCCTTTGCAGCATGATGTGTAGGTCCATAGCTGGTGCTCTGTATATAGACGACTGAGGGAGAACATTTTAGTTGGTAACAATGCCTGTGATAGGTCCCACCAGTAGGACTGAAGAGTACTTTTCTTGCTGATGGGCCCAATGGGCAGTGCCAGGTACTTGGAGCAGAACTTCTGATACCTGTTGGAGAATTCACTGGTATGACTATTTTTCAAAGATGCTGTTTTCTCTAACTGGAGACCTGCTTGGTTTGGGACATCATGAGTCTCATCTGTCTTTTAAGATATGTTGTTTAGAACACACAGTGTTCTGAACATACATGAAAGCAATAGAGGGGAATATCAGGCCACTTAAATCCAATCTCCATCCAAATCTTAGTTGTGTCACTTTAGAGAAATGTGCTGCTTGATTCGCATCTGTGGGATTTCTAAACTGAGTCCCAGACAGAAGAATTTAAGCATTGTTGTAGGATTTACACAATCACAGAACTTGAGAATCGGGAGGGACCTTGATTGTAATCCAGTCTAATTCATGTACTAAAGGAATCCCCACTCACTATAGCACACCTGACAAGTGGTAGCTCCTCCTCTGCTTGAAGACCTCCAAGGAGGGGAAACCACCACCTTGAGAGGCAACTTGTCCCACTTTTGGATAGCTGTAATTGTTAGGAAGATTTTTTTCCATTGAGCTTTTCTTGACATTAAATTTCCTACTTTGCACCTCCTAACCCATTGCGGGGACCAGACATGAAAAATCTGATCCCTCTTCCACATAACAGGTCTTCACATTCTTGAAGACAGCTGTCATGTTCTCCCTCAGTCGTCTCTCCAGGCTAATCATCCCAGTTCTTTCAGCTGGTCTTCTTATGTTATGGACTCACAGCCCTTCACCGTCCTCCTTGCCCTCCTCTGGACACTCCTGTTTATTGGTGTCCTTCTTAGACCACAACACCTAGTAACTACTATAGCCCCTAGGTCTTTTTCAGAGCAGCTATTGATCTTTTATGTGTGAAGACAATTATTTGTGTCCACGTGCAAATTCATTCTTCTCTTTTGAATGTCATCTTACTGGTTTCAGCCCAAAAACTTTTTGGATCCTGACTCAGTAAACCAATGTTAGCTATCCGTAACTTTATGTCATCTACACAATTGATGAGCATGTTATCTATGTCTTTATCCAAGTCATTAATAAAAATGTGGAAGAGCCAAGCACAAGTCCTCAGGTACTTCACTGGGCAATCTCCCTGTCACACTGACATCGAGCCATGAGTAACTCCTCTTTGGACCCAGACCATTAGAACAGTTTTGAATCTGTCTGACTGCACTATTATTGAATCCTTATTTATTCCTCTTTTTCCACAAGAAGACTACGAGATATTTTGTCAGAAGCTTTGCTAAAATATAAATGAACTATATCCTCAGCATTCTTCTTATCTAGTTATTTAGCAATCTTGTCTAAAAAGGAAATGAAGTTAAACTGTCATGATCTGTTCCTGATGAAGCCATGCTCACTCATTGTGGTCATTCCTTCCCTTTCTACATGGTTGCTACTGACCTCTTTAATGATCCATTTTAGAATTTTCCCCAGAATCAAAATGAAGTCCACTGACTTTGCAGAATCTGTTTTCTTGATTTTTTTTTAATTTGGGAAAGCATTTGTCTTTCTTCAGTTCTGTAGTACTTCTCTTGACTTCCATAATCTTTCAAACATCACTGACAGTAAACTGACCACATTTGAAGTTCATCTAAGCCAAGTAGCATGAATTAATCAAGGGCAGCTGGGTGCCCTCTTATAGTCTCCTTACTTATTTTGGGGCATCAGGTCTGAATCATTTCTGTTCTGGAATTTCCAAGGAAGAGGTCATTCTCCTTTGGAGTGAAAATGAAATAAAAATAGAAACTGAACAGCTCTTCTTTGGGTTCTCAGTTCTCATCTACCTCCAGTAAAGGTGCTGTCTCTTCTTTGATCTTTCTTCTTCTCCCAGCATAATTTAAAAGCAACAACAACAACACCTCTTTGTTGTCCTTAATTTTTCTCACTAGTCTTGGCTAATTCTAAGTTTTAATGTTCCTAATAATACTTTTTCAGGACTATACTATGATATTCATTTTTGGTCTTGCATCTGTCAGCTGAATACAATATTCCCTTTTTTAGTCCACGTTGATTGGTGAGTTTGCTGTATATTCACCATATACTTTAGTCTTTCCAGACAAATCCCCTTTTTAAGAGGAAAGTAAAAGTAAAATCCTGTGTTCTTTAATTTCTGCTTGAGATAGTCATGCATCACAAAAGAATGTCTGAAGTGTTCATAAAGACTGAGTATATATTTTCAATCTTTTCCTCCTCTTATCAATAAAAATTCATGGTAAAATGACAAAGTTGTGATGTAAAACACGTTTTGTATAATAGCACACCTTTAATATAATAACATTTGGTAAATCTTACTGCTTTTTAAGTTGCATGGGGCTATTTTCTCCTGTAGGAACAAGTATTATGAAATGCAATACATCTTTCCTCTTCTTTGTTTGTTTTTCAAAGTAATACTATCTCAGAAGAGCTTCTTTCTGAGTTCTTCCAGTCCCTTCTTTGCAGATGTGGTAGATTATATTTGTCGGACTCAGTAAATGTATTAGATTTCTTGAGCTACTTTTTTCCCTTTTTATTCTTTGCTTTAAGAGATGATTCTTTGAATAGGAAAGAGGAAAGAATATATTTGGAAAAGAAGGTGATATAAAAGCAAACATCAATAACGGTTAAAAATACAACCTAGAGTTTTGCCAGAAATTAAAGTCAAAGTCACTGGGCTGATAAAGTTTGCTAATTCTCTTTTAAAAAAATTCAGACATTCGTGTTTGTCTCTCCAGTTGTCCAGGATCTTGTAAACATCACTGATGATGGCTCAAGAATCCTGTTTTACCAGCTTTGAATATTAAAGGATGCAGTCCATCTAGTCCAGATGACTTGAATTCTCCAAGGACAGTTCAGGGCTTTCTGTATCTTCTCACTTGGAGCATCAGCTCCTTCTTAGCCTTTGCTGTTCTGTCCTTTTCAATACTAAGATCATTCTCCTTGACAGACAAAACTGAAGCAAAGAAATAAGAAAGGAGTTGGTCTGCCTTCCATTTCTTATCATTTATTGTTATCCCATCTACCCCAATCAGTGGCCCTGGCTCTTCTTAGATCCTCTGCTTTTTCCCAACATAAATTTCCAAAAAAAAAAAAACCCTCCCCAAATCAAAGCAAATCTTTCTGTTGTCCTTAATTTTTCTCATCTGCCAGCTTTAGCACTCTTGACCCATTCTTACTGTTCTTTGTCGCATTTATGCATTGGGGCTTTTACCTCCATCTTTCATAACTTCATCTCTTGAAGACCTTACCTCTAACTGGTTTAATAAAGCAAGTGAAGTAAAGTCAACAACATATATAAAAAACCCAGGTTCGTTAGCAAGTTTTCTGTGCATCCACATTGGTCTGTTCAGACAACTCCTGGTTTTCATCCTCAGAGAAATTGTTTCCCTTTATGTCCTCATCATTTCATTTTGGAAATCTTGTCTGTTGTAGGCTGATTTCCACTGAAGGATTTTATTTACATGGAATCTGTTGATCTTTGAGGCTTCAGAAATCTGTTGTCCCAACATCCACAGGGCATGTCCAGAACCACAACTGATCTCTTCTCCTTAATCACAAACTCTTGTGGTGAATTTTCATTTTCCCACTTAACTCCAAGTTGGCCAAGTCTCCTGGCTTCTCCCAGGGTAACAATGTTTTTGCATCCTTCCAATTTTCTCCAAAGGTCCACCAGCTCCATTCAGCCATTGGGATCTACTCGGACAGGTGGTGTAGTAACAACCTCTTCTTTGACTCCCAACTTTTGGACTCATTTTTTCTAACAATCCATCCTTCATGGAGATGTGACAATCCCTGTTGCATAGGTCTGACCATGTCACTTTGTTACTGATGAGGTTCTGGTGGCTTGCTGCTGCTTCTATGACAAAATACAAACTCCTCAACTTGGCATTTAAAGCCTCCATATTGACTTCTCCATCTACTTTTAGGTTTTTTTTTTGCATTTTTTTCACACACTTAGCATTTTGTCAAACCGACCTTTGTGGCCTTCCCCAAACTTGGTATTCCATGTCCTTATTGTTTGACATGCTTCCTAGACATTGGGAAAGTTGATGTCAAAATCTTTAGAGAAACAATAAATAGCTTCCTTTGTACTAAATTTTTACAAGCAAAAATATGCCAAGAAGAGAAGTATTTCATGAGACCAGTGAGAAGTCTAATCCAATAGTCCAGACAACAGACCAATTCTATTTAAGGCGCAGCAACTGGTGAACTTTTTAATACCCTTTCTGGTAATCTCATTTTGGAAGGTAGAGGAAACAGTCCAAGGATATGAAATTCTGAACTGACATGCTACTTATGGTTTACTTTGTTCAGTTTGGGCCACCACATTTTAAGAGTAATTCTAGTAGCTAGAGACTGTTCAGAGAAGGTGACTATGGTAACAAGAGGCTTGGTAGAGTGGAAGGAACACTAGGACCTGGGTTGTAAGGCTGCCTCTGTGTGACCTTGGACAAGTCACTTGATCTCCTTTGACCTTGGTTTCCTCATCTGAAAATGAGATGATTGGACTAGATGGCTAAGGTGGTCTAAACCTAGAGCCGTATAATCAGGGGTGGCAGAGCCAGCCCACCTGGGATGCTGATTGCTGAATTTTCAGCATGGGTATTTACCCCTCAGAAATTGGCAAACCCACAAGTCAGGAGTCAGTTTATTGGCTTTTTTTTAATCACTTAAGAAAGTGATAAAGTGTTAATGCAGAATAAACTCAAAAGTGTAACTTGCATTTTTTTTTTGAGGGGAGGGAGCTGGTTGCTAAGCATTTTTTAGTTTACCCCTGTATAAAATCCAATTATTATGATTACTTCAGTAAGGATGAGTTTGAAATTTCCGTACCTTATTTGAGACTTGAAACCACAACTAGAAGAGAACCTGTCTCAAGTGATGAATTGTTGGCTTTAGACTAAGTGCAAAAAAGTCCTTTGAATGCAAAAAAGTCCTTTGAATTGGAGTTTGCAAGAAACCAAGAATAAGGTTCTGATGGACCAAGGTAACTTAGAGGGAATTTTATAAATTATAAATTTAGTTAAAACCAGATTTGTTTCAGAAATTGGAGTGAGTGTGACATCCTTACTGAGAAGGAATCACGTGGTGGGGGGAAGGGATCTCTTGGTTTGGGCCTAGGATCTTGTTCTCTCCCTGCCCTCTTGGCTAGAGGAGGTCTTTGAGAACCTCAGAGGGCGGAGAGGATGTTGGACTTCATCAGAATGAGCTGCGTTCCCTCATTAAATGGTAGTTTTGGAGTCTACTTCACAATTAGAGGGGAGAGGGTGATGATGAAGTGGGAAGATGGGATCTTATAGGATGATGGAGGTCTTCCCAATAATGAGCTTTCTGGGGTCTGATGGAGATGTCAGAAAAATCTTCAAGCTGAGAAATGAGTCTGTGACTGTCACAGCCTTTGGGGGGTTTTGTCCCCACCACTCTCGATGTACCAGCCTGATAAATACCGCTTTCTAAAAGCTGTGCACTTAAGAATGGATGATTGCTTTTTGAACTGATAATCTTGCGGGAGAAGCCCAGGAACAGGCTTGGAACCAGTAACTCCAGAGGAGGGGCTCTTAATTTTTTGTCTTAAGCCTTTTTCTCAGTCTGGTGAAGCTATGGAGCCCTTCTCAGAGCGATATTTTAAATGTGCAGAATAAAATAATACAGGGTTGCCAAGGAAACCATTTATATTGAAATAAAGCTTTTAAAATGTTGTGATATAGTAAAATGACAGAGAGGGGAAAAGGGCAGGGAGATATGCTTGGGGGCAGCAGCGTGGCAGAGATTCTTGTAAGACGATAAAGTCGCATAGCCCTTCCACTGAGGTGTCTGACTATTCTGTCCACATCCGGAGTTTTCTTTCGAAGAGTCGTTGGGGCGACTGAGAGTAGCTGCAGGGAGTCATTGGGGCGACTGAGAGTAGCTGCAGGGAGTCGTTGGGGCGACTGAGAGTAGCTGCAGGGAGTCGTTGGGGCGACTGAGAGTAGCTGCAGGGAGTCGTTGGGGCGACTGAGAGTAGCTGCAGGGAGTCGTTGGGGCGACTGAGAGTAGCTGCAGGGAGTCGTTGGGGCGACTGAGAGTAGCTGCAGGATTATGGTAAGTACTTTGGGACCCTGGAACCCATGAGTCCAGCTGGCCCGGATAGTTAAATATCACTGTGACGGCTATTGTTGCTTGACTTAAATAAGAACATGAAACTGTTGATCTTTGACAAGGAAATGGACAAGGACTATCCTGTTGGATATTCCATTTGAGTTTTCTGTTTTAATGGTTACAAGTGTTGAAGGTCTTGATTCACAAAGATCTCATGTTGCAAATGAAATGAAAGTTTCCATAGCTTGTTTTACAAGGTGAGGATAAGCTTCTCTCAAGGAACACCAGATTTCTTCAGTGTTTTTAAATTTAAATTCCAATTGTACTAAGCCTTTATCCTAAGATCAATGGGCTTATATTTCACTAGGTCAATATCTTCATTACAGTTTATATTTGAAAGAAAAGTTAGAAATAAATTTGAAAGAGTTCTGCATGTTTCCTGGTGTTTGCAGATTGTCTTTTCAAAGATATTAAGAGGAAATTTTGTGTCTCTCCATCCTGATAAAGCCCTTCCTCCAGCCTTTGAAAGTATGTAAGGATGTCGCTATTAGGATGAGAGTCCTGTCATGAGAGAAAGAAGGTTTCCAGGGAGTCAGCCACCTAGACTTAGACAGTCCTTGTGACCTAGAGTGCCAGTGAGAGGCACAATCTGGCTTTGTTTCATCCATGTTAGGCCCTTGAGGATCATTGCTATGTGGCTTTCTACTCCTCCTCAGTTCTGGAGTTCTATGCCAAGCCTCCCCTTCAGATTCCTGTTACTGCCTTTGCTGTTGCTACTCCTCATCCTTCCACTTATAACCCTTACTTTCCTGAGTTCACTCTCTGCCACCTTCCTCCAGGTACAGTGTGGAGACACCTCTGTACCATCCGACATATTTCTGTTTCTCCCCCCCCCCCCTCCACAGGTCCCGGCGACCGATTTGACTTGCATAGAATAGGGAGAGCTTTGGTTGAATTAAGGCAATTTTGATTATATTTATCTGTTCTCTGAAGCAGGTAGTATGCTTCTCACACAGCACCTCTCACTGAGTCTTTTCAGAGTTAGGGAAAACACAAATGCCCATTATTCATTTATCTTTCTCTTTTCTATCACCTTTTTCAGTTCCTGGGACCAGATCAAGAAAATTTCCAGGAGTCCCTGTGAAGTTTTGAGGAAGAACTATAAATATAAATGGGGAATGGACGAAGATGGTAGACTAGCTTTAGGATATCCCTACTATAAGGAGAACATCTCATGTCCCTAATAGTAGTATAAATGGAGATTTGGTTTTGCCACGGTTCAATGGAGGGGTGTTAATGTATTCAGTCAATCAAGCATTTGTTCCAGTCCCTGTGCCAAGGCTGGGAGCTAATAAAACAGGCAAATATATGGTCCCTGCCCTCAAGGAGTCCAAATTCTAGTGATTTGTGGCCCTTCTATGACTGAATCAGAAGGGGCAGCTCCATTAGCTGCCCAAAAGTTTGGCCACACGACGAGGCCCTTAAAAGACTGAGTTGCCAGGTCTGTGGCCATTTGGCCACTTGAGGGAGGTTGCCAGGAGCAGCCTGTAGATGATCCTTGCACAGGGAAAAGGGAAGGAATTTTTCTTAACCCCATCCCCATTGGTCATCCTATCTAGCAGTAGAGGTATTCACCTCTAAGAACATAGCATTTCCATCAGGTGGAGAGTTAAGACACGGAAACAGAAGCAATGCCTTGAGGCTAGAAGCAGCTTCCAGGGGAAGGGCAGTTGGCTACAGGAAAAAGCCATCTTTGGACCCAAGAGAGAACTAGCTCCAACTGTCTTCAGAGGGGAGCAGACGGGCATTTTGATAATTTCTCCGGCAATTTGAGGGTATCATTAGGATTAGACAGGATGGGACTTGATGCAGGAATAATCTCTAATTTTTTCTAGATTTTTCTGGTGGTAATTTTTGTTATAAAATATCATCACTTGCATGGATTTGGGGCAGGCAGACGGTTCAGCGGACAGAGTGCTGGGCCTTGAGTCAGGAAAACCCGATTTCCAATCTGGCTTCAGACATTTACTAGCTGTGTGACCCTGGGTAAGCCACTTGACCTCTGTTTGCCTCAGTTTCCTCATCTGTAAAATGGGAATAATAACAGCCCCTACCTGCTAGGGTTGTGGTAAGGATCGAATGAAATAATTGTAAAGCATTTAACACAGTGCTGACACATGGTAGGCATTATATTAATGTTAGCAATGATTATTACGTAAAAAATGTTATTAAATGGTGATTCATGATTTCAAATAAAATCTTCTTTGTTTCCTGTTGTGTATATGGAAATGTTCCTTTTTGATGTTTAAGTTCAGATTTAAAAATAAAAATTAATTTTAAAAATATAGAATAATAAAAGATTTTGTTCAGATAAAGGAATTTCTGAGTCCATGAATATGCAAGTAGAACATTTGTGGGTAAGATCAAATCTTGTGTGTATCTCCATCTGTAGCTAAGGTCAAATGTAGGTCATGTAGGTAGACTGAGGAACTGAGAAGTCATGGGTAGTTAAGGTGAAATGACATGACTTGACAGTCTTAACAAAATGACCACAGAGTCCGAATTAAAAGTTTTTAAGGAGCTTTAATTTACCAGCTGGGGCTACTCCATTCCAATTAAAGGGGGAGCAGCCTCGAGTTCAGGGGTGGAGAATCTTTTATACATTTCATTAGGTTTACGTGTCTAACTAACACAATTTGTTACTAAGCAGGTTGTCATATAGATACAAACAAGCAGTTAC
>JAQQSU010014405.1:0-11425 GCA_028627135.1 Pseudochirops cupreus | reverse complement strand
AGGAAACAAAACCAAACATGGAAAAGAGTGATAGCATGTAGATTGCTTCAGTCTCCGTTTAAACTCTGTTCTTTCTAGATCTTTCTCTGAATATAGGTATCTCCTTGCGTCCTGAGACTTGTAGAGCTGTCTTATAGCTGTGCATTGCTGAGAAGAGTCCAGTTTATCAAGGTTGGTCATCACACATATGATGTGTCTGTAATTGTGTAAAGGTTTTTCCTGGTTCTGCTCTTCTCACTTAGCATCAATTTGTACAAGCCTCTCCAGGTAAACATGAAGTCCATTTCCTCCCCATTTCTTATAGCACAATAGTATTCCATTACATTCTGAAGACCAGTTTTCATGCTATTGTTTGGAAATAAAAATTTCCCAACTTACAATAAAATAAACTGAGGCAGAGCTCTGAGCCAATGGCACTTTATTAAAGGGTCTGTGGTCCCTCTAACAAAGTGCACCTCAGATCTTCCTCACAATTTGAGATTCTCCCTCCTACCAGAGCCCTATGTTTATAGGGTTACATATGTAAACATTTAAGAACAGAATAATTTCATTGGTTGACATATGACACATAGATTAAAATGAGCAAAACAGTATATCAACAGAGTCATGAGATGTACAAAGAAGAAATATTTCCACTGACTAGGTGGTCATAAAATGGTCACAAGGTGGGCACCTGCTCACGATGGACAAAAAAGAATGGTTCGGTATACAAATAATTTTGGAGGACTTTTCCTGTAGTTGAGTCATCTCCATCACACTGGGTTTGGTCAGTATCTTGATTTCTCATAAAGTGATTTGCTTCCATTTGCTCCCCTCTAATTCTGAAGAAATTATTCCCTTCAGAAAGCTTTTGATATTCTTTCTCCAACTGGCAAATTTGATTTTTTAAGGCATTCTTCTCGTCATTGACTTTTTGAGCCTCTTTTGTTATTTGAGTTAATCTTTTTTTTAGGTGCTGTTTTCTTCAGTCAGATTGTTGACTCTTTTTTCACGATTTTCTTGCATCATTCTCATTTCTCTTCCCAATTTTTCCCCCACTTCTCTTACTTCATTTTCAAAATCCTTCTTGAGCTCCTCCATGGCCTGTGAACAGTTCATATTTTTCTTGGAAGCTTTTGATGCAGGGTTTTGACTTTGTTGTCTTCTTCTGGTTTCATGTTTTGATCCTTTTTGTCCCCATAAAAAGATTCTATTGTCTGTTTCTGCTTCCTCTGCTTTCTCATCTTGCCAGCCAATTACTTGATTTTTGAGCTCTTTGCCATGGTAGAACTCTGCTTCCAGAGGTGGATAGAGCTGAGTCCCAAGTTGCTGAGGTTTTCAAAGTTGCAAGAGGTATGAGGAAATGTCCTCTCTACAGCCACCACCAGCTCTGGCAGCTAGTGTTCTTCACACCAGGACCACCACCCAAGACTGTTACCATGATCCAATCAAATAAAAGCAAAAGCAATTAATCTCTGAATAGTTGCTTGATCCCCCTAAGACTGGTAGGCCAGAAGCTCTGGAGGCAGCCCTGGGCAGGAGGCACAGCTCCTTACCTCAGCCACTTGTCCCCCCAGGGACAGGGGTCATGCCATACTCTTCTCCACCCAGTTCCAACAGAGCTTTCTACTTACTTTTTTACTTTCTCTTTGGTGTTTGTGGGTCAAGAAGTCTGGAAACTGCCACAGAAAGTTAGGAAAGTCTGGGAAGTTGAGCAGTTGAGAAGTCTGGAAACGGTCACTCTCCTAAAGACTGCTCTGGCTTGTCTGGGCCACTGGTCGGGGCTGTCCTGGCTCTGGGCCCCCGCAACTCATGGAGGTCAGTTCAACCCCCAGCCTAGTGCAATAGACTATTCCTCTTGGCCTGCCAGACTGCCTTCAGCAGGAGATTTGTTTCACTCTGTCACTTCATGGGTTCTGTAGCTCTATAATTTGTTTAGAGTCATATTTTACAGGTATTAGAAGTAGTTGGTGTGGGTGCTCACATATGTTCCTGTTTTTACTCTGTCTTCTTGGCTCTGCCACTTCAACCTCATTTCTTTACTTAATTTTTCATTTATCAATCTTACTTTATTTTTAAAATAAGGGGTTTTTTTTAGCTCTTCCTAAGAATTCATGTTGAACTTGTGTCCAATTCACATTTTTCTAGCTATTTCAATTTCATTGTCCTCTGAGTTTATATCTTGATCTTCCCTATCAGCATTGTAAATTTTGTGGTCAGGGTTTGTTTGTGGTTTTTGTTATTGTTGTTTTTGTTTTTGTTTTGTTTGTTTGCTCATTTTTCTACCCTATTTCTTGATTTTAAAATTTACATTAATATTGGCCACTATTTCCAGTGTGGGACTGAGAGCAACTCTGTCTCAGGTTTCAAGCTCTTTTCTACTGATGTTTTCATAGTTAGTTCCAGAGTTTTGGAAGTTTTTGGTGTTCCAAGATGTTGTAATCTGGGGAAAGGTATGGTCACTCCTTTCTTTATCCCTACTCTGGTCCTAATCCAGGAAGGGTCCTTGATCCCTTAGGATTTTAAGTGATATTTTTATTCAGGCTACCTGCTCCATTGATACTAGAAATGATATTATTCCACAGGTATCCTATTCCCTTGGGATCAGAAGTAACACTTATCCTCAGAGTCCCTGATTTCTTCTTTCCAAAAGTGATCTTCTCTATCCTTGTACTGTGACTCAGAAATGGATATAGGCAATGGAGTTGACAAAAAATCTGACCCTCTGTCCAGTGCAGGGGTCATTGGTAATCTCTTTCTTACCAGTTTTCAGGTCCCCTAACTATCTCGGGCTTAATAACTCCTAAAACAGATGCTGTTTCTGTCACCCCAACTTAATTGAGAACTGTTATTTCATCCATATGTTCACATCAACTTCCACCCCTACATCACATATCTCTCTATTTCCAACATCCTAAGTTTCTTAGGCTGGAACCATATCTCATCCTGACGTTTTGTTAGATTTTGATTTGGGGCCTTCTTTTAAAGTTTTTATGGAAGGGAATGTTGTGAAATCATGACTGTCTACTTGCTCTATTCTGCTGTATTGACTCCTCCCCAAAACCTATTTTACAAAAAAAAAGTAGAGAATATTGTAAAATTATAAAGACTAAATTGACTAAGAAAGATATGAGAAGAAATCTCTCCCTATTCCTTTGCAGATATGAGAGGTCTATAGGTATGGAACATTTCATAAGTCTTCAGCAAAGAAATGAGCAAATAAATAGAATAATCACACCCAATTTAAGTAACTGAAGTCATATCAATAACTTGTCTTGATCAATCAAAGTCTTTAAAGTATGAAAATATTTGTATGACCTGGAGTTATGTTGCAGGAAATATGTTCTGTTTGACTGAGCAAAATTGGTTGTACTCTTTCAGTTTCTTTTTAAAGTTGAGACTAGTTAAAAAACTAAATAATTTGAGCATCTGATTGAGATTCTATATGAAGTTAATGTTTGAAAAAACCCTTGAATGGCAGCCTCTTAGTTGGTGGTGAGGAGAATGAGAAGAAGGTCATGGTTTTGATTTTAGATGGGATCTCCTTCTCTCCCCCTCCCACATTGGTCAGAGGAGGAAATTGTTAACTTCAAAGAGAATAGGCATTTTGTACTTCCCATTTTCCCACGGACATAGTACCAATATCTCCCAGGAACACAGAGGCTCATGTCAACACATGGATTAGAAGTCAAGAGAGATTGGCCTTGAAGGGATATTGTAGACAAAGAAGTTGGTTGGAGAGAAAAGAGTGAAGAGAATCTTTTCCTGGGAGCCAGAGATTTAGAGACATCTCATCTTAGGAAAGCCGTGAGGAAATACCACCTTTGTTAAGTCTGTGATATTTATACAATCTCCTCATCTCAGAAAAATCACCATACTGACTCCTTGAGGGAACTGAATCTAGTAACAAGAGTTCCTGTGACACCAGAGAGAAAAGGAACTTTTTTGAGGATTACTCCTTTTGAGCAGTTAAAGAGTTTCATAGTTCAAAGAGGTCATCTAAGCCATCTCATTGCAGGATAAGAATTCCTTCCCCAAAATTTCCAACAAGTTAGCATCTAGGGTCATTTGTCTGGATTTTGAGACTCAAGACAGATGGGATCTCCTTCTCTCTACTTCCTGCATATCTATTTCAACAGTCCACAAAGTCCTCTCTATTTAGAAATCTAGTGAGAAACTACAAATTAGTGTCTTCTTCCACCTGACAATGGAAAAATAAAAACAAAAAATCTAGGCAATAGAAGACAGTGGCCTGGGGAAACAAAAACAAAAAACAAAGAAAGAACCAGAAAACGAGGGTCAACATCTCCTAGCCCAATCAAGGGGTTCATGTAGCCTGCAAAAGAAAAAACACTTTTTTCATTGCAAAACTCCTAGGGTGGAGAGCTTGGAAGTGCTAGATTGCTGAGGTAATAGGCACCTTCAGTGAACATACCAGGACAGCCCAGGCCCAGGATCTCTGAGCTTCTTGACAACTCTCCTGAGAAACCAGAGTTGACTTTGAGAATTCAGTTCTAAACATCAAAATTGTAAAGAGGCCTGATCCCAGGATATGGAAGCCAGTGAAAGAACTCAATGGATTGAGGGGGAAGACGCTAATCAATCTACACAGAATCATATTAGGGGACATAACTGGCCCTATCACAAAATCTCAATTCAGAAACTAAACCTGGAGAAATAAATGCATTAACGATGAAAACATCAGTCAGTATCAGATCCAGACATCCAGACAAAAAAGTAGATTTTCCACCAGGACTACATGATTTGTTTTTTACTGCATGAATTCTTAGAAGAAATAAAGGAAGAGATTTTTTTAAAAAAGAAATAAAAGACCAGGAGGAAAGAATTAGAAGTAGAATGGATAACTTAGAAGAAAAAATAGTAAACATTACTGAAGAAGTGGAGTCCTTGAGAACCAGAATAGAACAAACAGAATATAAAGACTCCATAAGATAAAAAGACTTATTAGAACAAAATGAAAAGATTGAAAAACTCCAAGAAGAAAATATAACTAAAACAAATGATAAAAACAACTTAATTGGAAAACTAGTTAAGAAGAGATGATATGAAAATTACTGGGTTCCCTGAAAATTTGATATAGTAAAAAGCTTGGATACTATATTTGAAGAAATCATGAATAAGAATTGCAAAGATTTATTAGGACCAGGAGGCAGAATAAATATAGAAAGAATCCATAGGCCACTTATTCCTCTAACAAATCCCCAAATAAAAACTCCCAGGAATTTCTGTGAAAATTCAGAACCCACATATCAAAGAAAAATATTCCAAAATTCTGGAATGAATTCTGGAATTCATTCTGGTTCAAGTACCAAAGAGTTACAGTTAGGATCACATGTAGACTTGGCAGCTTAAAATGTAAATGAGAGGGAATCTTGTAATACAATATTTAAAAAGGCAAAAGGGATGGGATTCAACCAAGAATAAGTTATCTTTCAAAACTTGGTATGATACTATATGGGGAAAAATGAATATTTAACACAAAAGAAGATTTTGAAAATTTTGGCAGGAAGACCTGAGCTGAGCAGGAAGTTTGGAATACAATATGTGAGTTCAGAGAAATCTAGAAAGGTAAACTTATTAGAATAACTGGAAGGAAATGCATGATATAGTACTAACATTTTTATGGGAGGCAGGAGGAGGAAGAAATCTTAAGTAGCTATTTGTAATGCCAAGCAAAGGCAACTTCCAAGGTTTGGATTACCAGCATAGCAAACTCCATTTATTCAGTGACAGATTAAGGCAAAACATTCACAGAACAGAGAAAATCAAAATACAGTTTAACATTCATTTAGCAAGTAAGTTCTCAATTCAATTGCAAAGTACCAAGATCCAAATATCCCACCCCAGGACAGCACATTAGTGAAAGTAGGCAGTACATTCATATAGTCTCTTCTCAAATGGAGATTAATTTCCAAACATAAACAAAGTACATTCATTTGGTCAATCATGGAGCACAAAAAAGTTAAAGGTTTCTCACCCCTGGATCACAACTGAATTACAATACTGTCCATTAATACTAAGCACTTTCTGGCAGGAGAGCATAAAAAGCCATCCACCCTTAAGCTATTAAGATATCATCACATCATTCAATGCCCAAGGAGAAGTACTGTCTTCATCTTGACAGGAGGCAAGTACTCAGCAATCTTGGTTCCTAGGAAGACAAAGCTAAACAAAGCCAAAATATACATTGCCAGTGTTCTCATTAAGTCACTCTCTGCCTGCAGAACAGTCCCAGAACCCCTGAAAACATCAGGAAGGCCCTCTTCCAGGACTTTTGTACACATACAACAAGAAAATCCTCCTTCAGGGCTTCTGAACCAACAGCAAAGTTTCAGGACCTCTACAACAACAGCACTGTCCTTCTCCTGCAGGTGAATCTGGCAAAACAACATCAAAACAGACAGACAAAATACCGGCATCACAGCCGTGCCTCCTCAGTTCTCAGCAGCTTGGGTGACAGTTCTCAAAAGTCCTGGGCCACTCCAACTGGCCCTCAGCAGTCTTTCCCCCAGCAACTCTAGCCCCTGACAATTCTCCTCTCTGCCTCCACAACACTGCTCTCCAAAGATCCCTCTGGCCTTTTCTGCTTGGGCCTTCTCTCTGCTTGGGCTTTTCTCTCCTTGGGCTTCTCTCTAAATCCACAGTTCTTCCCAGTTCAGCCCTCTCCCTTCACGTCAACAAGTCTATCCCACAAGTGGGACTCACAAGCTCTGGGTTTTAACACTCAACCTGAAAACCAAGCCAATACAGGGGGATCTTTAAATTCCATTACCATTACACTATTTAGAACCTTAATGTCTTAAGAGGATATTGGAGGGGGTGGAGTATTTCTAATCTTAGGGTCTGAAGAATGATTAGATCAAAGGAGTGTAAAAAAATGAAGTAGAAAGGAGGAAGAGTGAGGTTTTCTATTTCTAATGATTTGTATACATGACAAGTGCATATAAATGGGGAAAGGAGATTGAACTTAGACACACAAAGTTTGGGTGTAGAAGATTATCAAACTCAAATGTGTAGTACTGGCAACAGGGAACAAGCCGTTAAGAGGCAGACAATTTTGATGATGTAAGAGTAATAAGAAAAAACAAATTTCCTGATCCTTAAGTGGGCATTAAAAGTCCAAGAACTAGAATCAGCAGTATTTTAGATACCCTCTCAGGGAAATGGTTGAACCAGTCATGATACTTGAATGTAATGGAATATTATGTCACCACAGGAAATTATGAGAGATGATTTCATAAAATCTTGGGTAGTATGAACTGACAACAAGTGAAATAAGCAGAATCAGAATAATTTCAAGTGGTACAACAACAATGCAAAGAGAAATAACTTTGAAACTAATGAATACAATCAAACAATCAAGTCTTCAGAAAGACTTGAAAATACTCTAGAAGTCTTACCCTCCTTCAGAGAGAAGGGATGGACACAAGTTGAAAAATGAAGCATACATTTTTAGAAACATCAACTTTGTGGATTTGACTGTTAAAGCTCTCCACCCTAACCCCTACCCTACCTTTTGTGTTCTTAATTGGGAGGAAGAAAGAGAGATTAAGGAAAGAAAATAAACATGAGTTAGTCATAATATAATAATTAATGATGTAATAATAGTAAAAATTTTGTCTTAAAGGGTCACTGTAATATTTTGTGTAAATTCATGCAACAGAAGTTCAACTATTAACATGACAAGAAGAACTGTTTTGAAATGAAAGTATAGAATTATATACTTTATTTTACATATAGTATTACATACATACAAGTTATATGAGGCAGAATTCATAATTTCATATACAGTCTTATTTTTGCATGCTTTGATTTGTGTATCAAAATTCTCTTTAAGGTGTTTAAACTTAATAATACATTAAAAAAGGTTATTTTAAAAAATCAAAAAGAGATTGGATGTTGTGTTAGAAGGCAGATTCAAGGCTTCACTTGGAGTAAAGCAAAGCAAACACATACATACATATATATATGTATGTATATAATATGTATACATCACATATATATATTCACATATTTCTTTGCATCTTGCTTTCCCTGTTCTCCTGGAGTACAAAGTCTGTCTGGCACCTCTCTTTTAATCCCTTTGGCTGCTGAGCTGATCTCCATCCATAGCTTTCTTTTATGTCCTTTAAGAACTCTGCAAAGAGGAAAATCTTAGGATAGGATTACCCTAACCACATGAATCACTATTAGTCAACACATATTTAGCTTAATTATTAAATGGTCTCACAACCCTTCCTAGATCATGCATACAGTAAACACCTATAATATCATTCAGGGGCAGTTAGGTGGTGCATTGGATAGAGTGCTGGGCCTGGGGTCAGGAAGACCAAAGTTCAAATCTAGGCTAAAAGACTTAATAGCTTGTGACTCAGGGAAGATCACTTAAGCCTGCTTGCCTCAGTTTCCTCATCTGTAAAAGGAAGTGAAGAAGGAAATAGCAAATTACTGTACTGGTTTTGTGAAGAAAACCCCAAATTGGGTCATGGAGATTCTCATATAACTAAAATGACTGAACGAGAACAATAACAAACATCTTCATTCAGCAAGGTAATGAATATTTAAGGATAATTTGATTAAGGAAATATGATTACCTTCATAAACCAAAGCTTAAATATTCAGCTACCCTATTGTATCTTACTGATTGAAAAAAAATCTTTGATATTACTTTAAAAAATGATGCAACTCATTACTGAAAATGTTATTTACTTCATTGAAAAAAAACCATGATTGATTGATGGCAGGGGATGATGTTTAAAGTACTTACTTTATATTAAATTAATTAAGTAAATTGGTGTGCTGGCAGAGGGTTTACATTGATTTTGTTAGCACCCATTTTCTAGTGTTCATTTCTGCCAAATGAGCATTAGGTTGAATAAGTTGAAATCTCTCCAATCCTTTGTAAAAATAATAATAATAATAATAATTTACTAGCATCCTGTTAGAAGCCTGTGATGGTGGTTAGCAGCCACATTTGTAGATGTGGCTAAACACAGAAGAGGGAGGGGGGAGTTTTGAGCAATCTTCAAATTTTCTTGGTGAAATTTCTCTCTATAGTCATCTACTCCACCTTGCTTAAGACCCCTCAGAGCTAAAGAGAAGGTGAATGGTAGAGGGTTCCACATTGCACATACTCAGTTCGCTTTTTGATTTGCACTTGCTCTTCTGACAGCTCCATAGCCATTTGATCCTTAGACTCAAGGAACAGTTCATAGTTGATTTTTGTTTAAAAAGTACTCTTCCACCCTGATAATTGGAATCCAGCTTGGTTGGTCTTTCACTATTTCATGGGAGTTCATTAGTATGGCTAAGGTCCATTGTTTATAGACGTTATTTAGTGTCATCTAAATCATTTATTTTCACTAGCATGAGTGCCCCCAGGGTTAGAGTTACAATTCAGTTCACTTTGAATTATTAACTGTAAAATATCTACTATGTACAAAACGCTGATGGAAGTGGAAGATAAAAAGTCCCTGACTGCAAAGAGATTATGATCTAACATGGAAATAAAGCATGCAAAGAAATAACCATATTATAAGGTAGAATGCAATAAATAGCTGGGAGAAATCCAGTGGAATGATGTGAGAAACTAAGAGTGAATGATTGCTTCCATTTGGGGAATCAGGAAATTCTTAATGCTGGAGTGTCTGCCTGACCTGAACCCATAAGAAAAATGGAGATGGTAGTGGGGCATCCTTGGGCAATCAACCATTAATAAAACTTTATTAACTACCTACTGTATTCCAGGCACTGCAGTAGATACCGCCAATACAAGTACAAAGTATAAATAAACTCACATGGAATTTATATTCTAATGGGGGAGAAAACAAAGTGGTATGTAAGTGTGTACAACATATACAGAACATATAGAAAAAATAGTTTGCATCCCTGGGCCCCATTTTTCTCATCTATAAACTGAGGGGGTGCAATGGTAATGGGAATTTGAAGATCTTCCCTGCCTCTTGCATTGGCAAGCTACCAGGTACTTATCACTTAGTTTCAAGTTCATAATTATGTCAAGTATTAAGAACCAGAACTTGTGAATCCCATCATGGGATGGACTTGTTGATGTAACAAGAAGGGGCAGAACAGGGAGGAGCTAATACCATATCTAAAGAAAAGCCAAAGCAGAGAGAGGCCAAAACTTGTAGGACTGAGCATCTAGAAGCTGGGCTGTTACTGCTGGGGAGAGAGAAGAACTGAGAAGTGAACTGACAACTGAGAAGAACTGAGAAGAGAAATGAGAACTGAGGATTGAAATGAGAATTGGGAAGAACTGAGAAATGAAAACAAAGAAGAACTGGAAGGAGGCAGAGCTGTGGTATCACTACTTTGTCTGTCTGTTTTGATGTTACTTTGTCAGATTTGTCTGTTGATAGAGGCTGATGCTGTTGTTACAGAAGCCCTGGGACCTTGCTGCCTTTTCAGAAGCCCTGAAAGAGGATTTTCTTGTTGTATGTTAACAAAAATCCTGGAAGAGCATCTTACTGATGATTTCAGAGGTCCTAATACTATACTAATGATTTCTGTGGATTCTTCAGACCTTGTTAGTGGGTCTATGTTGATTCACAGGCAGAAAGTGAATTGAGGAAGATGCCAGCAATGTGAATGAATGTTATTGTGGCTTTGTTAAGCTTTATCTTCCCAGAAACAGAAACTGTGAAGCACTTGAGCTCGACCAGACACTGTGAGCTTCAATATGGAACAAAAACTGCACAAGAAGCTGGACAAAGAACTGAAACCTGTCTGCCTTTGAACCCAGGTGATAGTTGGATAAATTTGGGCAGGAGCTGGGACCATGGAAGAGGAACCATGGAAACTGAGAGCCTGTCTCAAGTCAAGATGAAAAGACCTCTCTTTGGGTATTTAATACAAACTGAGAAAATTATGACTTACCACGGCCTAGGGGTGGAGGACTCTGACCTTAGTTTTTAGATAATTGAGTTAAGGACTTCTCCAATTAAGAAGAAAGAGGACTTTTTGATTGAAAGATTAAGACAACGTGACCTAGAGGTGGAGGACTTTTGTCTTTGTACGATGTAGTAGTTAAGGAGGCTTTCCTCCTTAAAAATGATTGAATTAAGGACTTACTAAATGATTGTGTTACTAAATGAATGTTATCTTTTGCTCAAAACTATGTGACTACTTTGATGAAAACTCTGGCCACTTTAGTGATAAGTTGTTAAATTACAGCATTGTGAATGCTGTATTTTGATTTCTATGAATGTTTTGCGGGGGGCGGAGCCAAGATGGCGGCGTAGAAGCAGCAACACATCGCAGCTCTCACATAGCCACCCCAAAATACCCATAAAATAGGACTCTAAACCAATCCTAGAACTCCAAAACGCACACAAAGATACTTCCCACTAAAGTCAGCTCGGCTACGAGGAACCGTATCAGCACTGCGAACCGAAACCAGCCTGGC
>JAQQSU010014404.1:0-11425 GCA_028627135.1 Pseudochirops cupreus | reverse complement strand
TCTTGTTTATTTTGAGGTTAGATTTATAAAGTTCAGAGAGGGGGAGATTGAAGTTCTCCACCAGTATAGCTTTGGTAACTATTTCTTCCTCTAATTCCCTTAACTTCTCCTCTAGGAATTAGGATGCTATATACCACTTGGTACATATATGTTAATTAATGATATTGCTTCATTTTTGGTGGTGCCTTTTATCAGGATATAGTTTTGTTCCTTATCTCTTTTAATTAGATCTATTTTTTGCTTTGGCTTTATCTAAGATAAGGATTGCTTCCCCTGCTTTTTTTTTTCCTTTAGCTGAAGCATAAGATATTCTCCTCCAACCTTTTAGCTTTATCCTGTGCATATCCCCTTGTTTCAAACGTGTTTCTTGCAGAGAGCATATTGTAGGATTGTGGTTTTGAATCCATTCTACTATCCGCCTCCATTTTAAGGGAGAGTTCATCCCATTCACATTCAGAGTAATGATTACTATCTGTGTCTTTCCCTCCATCCTATTCCCTCCACTGTTTATGTTTTTTTTTCTTCCTTCTTCCTTCCCCTGATTAATAGTTTTCCTTTTTTCCACCACCTCCCTCAGTATTTGCTCCCTGCTCCCCTTTTACCTATCCTTACCCCTTACTATTATTTTTCCTACCCTTACCCCTTAGTACTATTTCCCTTCCTTCCAACCAACCCCCCCCCCTTTTCACACACACACACACACACACACACACACACACACACACACACACACCCCTTTACTCCTCCTACTGCCTGTAGGGCACAATGGATTTTTATACTTGTCTGAGTATGTTATTCCCTCCTTGAACCCAAACCAATTGAGAGTTTCATACAATACTCCTCTCCCTCCCTCCTTTCCTTTTATTAAAATAATGAGTTTTGTATCTTTTTACATTAGAATCCTAAAGTTAACTGATTATGTTGATCCCTCTTTGAAACAGAAACAATAACAATAAAGTTCATATGACATTCATCTCCCTCCCTCTTTCCCCCTTATGATAGTATGTTTTTATGCCTCTTTGTGTGGCATAGTTTACCTTTTTGTGCCTCCTCCTTTCCATTTCTCCCATTACAGTCCCTTTGTTCCCCTTAATAAGGTTTTTTATCATCAGATTATTTCATTTATACCCATGCCAACCATCTATGTATATCTCTTTTAAATGTCATGATAATTTTATAAATTTCAATATTGACAGGTATCAGCTTCTCATATAGGGATGTAAACAGTTTGCTCTTATTGAATTCCATGTTAAGTGTGTGTGTGCATGTGTGTGTATGTGTTTGTTTTCCTTGTTTACCTTTTTATATCTTTCTTGAGTCTTGTAATTGGAGATAAAATTTTCAATTGAGCTCTGGCTTTTTCATCAGGAAAGTCTGGAAGTCCCTTATTTCATTAAATGACCATCTCCTTGCCTGAAATATTATGTTCAGTTTTGGCATGATCTGTGGTTGCAGTCTTAGCTCTTTTGACTTATGAAATATCAAATTCCAATCCCTCCTATCTTTTAATGTAGAAGCTGCTAGGTCCTGTGTAATCTTCACTTCCACGATATTTGAATCATTTCTTTTTGGCTGCTTGCAATATTTTCTCCTTGACCTTGTAATTCTGGAATTTGGCTATTATGTTTCTTGGAATTTTCAATTTAGGATTTCTTTCAGGAGGAATCCATTGAATTCTTTTGATAATTATTTTTTTCTCTGATTCTAAGACCTCAGGACAGTTTTCTTTGACAATCTCTTGGAGAATGTTGTCCAGGCTGCTTTTTTCATCTTGGCTTTTTTGTAGAACAATAATTCTTAGGATATCTCTCCTGGATCTGTTCTCCAAGTCAGTTTTTTTTTCCAGTGAGATATTTTATACTTTCTTCTAATTTTTTTTATCTTTATGTTTTGTTTGACTGACTCTTGATACATCATAGAGTCCTTAGCTTCAATTTGACTGATTCTAATTTTTAATGAATTATTTTCCTCAGTTAGTTTTTGAAGCTTCTTTTCCAAATATTTAGTTTTCATTTTTAGGGAGATATTTTCTCCAGTTAGATTTTGAACCTCCCATCCCAGTTCACAAATTTTACTTTTTAAGGATTTGTTTTCTTCAGTGAGATTTTTTTTCCAATTTGGTCACTGTAGATTTAAATTTATCTTCTACCTCTCTAATTTGGCTTTTAAAATCTTTCTTGAGCTCCCCCAACAATGCTTTTTGTGCTTCAGATCAGTTCATATTTCCTTCTGTGATCTCAGGTGTCAATACAGAATCCATGTTGTCCTCTGTATGTGGTTGTTCTTGCTTGCTATAATAAGATTGGATCAATTGTCTTGCTTTTGATTTTTCAGCTTCCTTCTTTCCCATTGTGATTGCCTATTTCTTAACCCTACTTTTCAGGCTGGGAGTTAAGGGTCTAGTTGTTGACTTTGTATACTGTAGCTTCTGGGTTTCTAGACTGAGGCCGAGGCCAGGACTCTCAGTGTTTCCCCTGAGTAACCCTGAGCCTCACAGAATAACCTGTTGGGGAGGGGTGGTCTGATCACTTCAGTTTTCCACCTCTGTGCCTCTGGGCTAAAGCTCAGGCAGGCTCAGCAGTTGGTGGCTGGCAGTGCTGGTGTCTGCAGATCCCCCTGCTGGTGCTAAGGCACACCTTGGCTTGTGTTGTTAGTGCTTGCTGGATCCACCCCTCCTAGGCTTCAGGAGCTCGGGCTGGTCAGCTGAGGTGGGGCTTGTTGGGACTCTTCCTGCACTTCACTTCAGACTCCATACTGCTTCAGTTACACCCTTCCTCAATGTCTCCCAAGCCCGAGGCTGTTTCCACTATTTCAGGATTTTCTTCTGGGTGGGACATTTATCTCTGGGTTTTCTGAGTCAGGGAGAGAGAATCAGAGCAGCTGGGGTTTACTCCACCATCTTGGCTCCTGGAATTTCAGTTACATGATTTTTAGACATTTAGGCTGTGGGCTAATAGCCCCAGGAGAAGCTGAGGTGCACTTGTGGGCCCTGTGCTTTCTCTTACCCTGCTCCAAACAATCCTCTGTCCTGTGGTTAGATGGTTGAGAATCACCCTTGGGGTGGGTGAGTCTGCTGGCTGGGAGCTCCTTCTCACTCTGCTTTAGTCTGCTCTTAGGTCCACACTGGTGCCACCCTGCATGTTCCACGCTCCCCCTGCCCAGACCTACATAGGCACTTTTGGGGGTAGGAGGAGGGGTGGAATCTTCCACGCTCGTCTCCCAATGAATTCTGTCACTCTAAAACTCGTTCATATTCACTTTTTAAAGTTTAGTGATAGAATTCATGGAGGTGCTTTGAAAAGTTCCTGCTTCCTTTCCAGCATCTTGGCTCCACCCTCTGAAAATTTCTATTTTTAAAGAGTTGCTTAGACACATACATTTCTCTAGAGCACAAATGTATGTCTCTAGTGATTTCAAGTCTGTGTCTCATAGGAATCTCCAATGACATTGCCAAAAATGTTTTGAAACTCATCTTTAGTCATTAAACTCTTCCTTCATTCTGACTTCATCATTCTTCTAGTTCCCAAGGTTCACAACTTTGGGATCATCCTCATCCTCCACCCTTCAACTTCCTTTATTCCAGATATCAAATCAGTTGCCAAGTTTTGTCTCTTCCACCTATACAATATCTCTTACTTCCATTTCATTCTCTTATTTCATATTCACAGGCCTACCATCTAAGTGAAGCCTTAATCATCTTTTGCTATCCCGGTCTCCTACAACAGCCTCCTAATTGCCTTCTTGTCTCCTCCCCTCCCTCCAATTTGGAGAGAGAGAGAAAAAGAGAGAGAGAGAGAGAGAGAGAGAGAGAGAGAGAGAGAGAGGAAGAGAGACAGACAGACAGAGAGACAGACAAAGACAGAGACAGAGAGAGACAGAGACAGAGAAGGAAGGTACCACAGAAGCAATCTATTCTAAGACTCTTATTTTTCAGATGAAGAAACTGACACCTAGAGAGATTAAATGACTTGCCCAAGGTAACCCAAGAAGAAACTGACAGAAAGTAACTTTAAATGCATGATTTTTGACTCTAAATTCATTTTTCTTTCTACTGTACCACATTCCATCCCATGAAATATTATCAGTGCTTGTTGGATTAATGAGCCTCACAATAGTAATAGTTCATTGAGTATAAAGACTGAGTCTTTTGAAACACAGAATGGGTAATTATTATGGTGCCACAAAACTTTTCTGACACATTAAGAATGTAATCTCATGGTAATTAGGAAAGAAGGGGAAAGTGAGAGAAAAAAAATGCAAAATAAAAGAAGGATCAAAATAAGGGCTACTGTGTTGATTATTGTCCTTTGGTCAACATTGGTCAACAATGAGTTATAATTGACCCTTAGCTACTTGAATTAATGATGGAGTTTTCAATAACTAAAAACTCCTTCTGCTGCTATACCATACTAACTGCTGCATATTTCCCTTGAAGATGAGAAGTTTTCCAATGACAAGTGAAAATATGATGTAATGGAAAGAACTTAAATACGAACCAAGAAACGGGTTTTCAAGTCTTGGTTCTATGATGGATAAAAGCCATTCCCTATTCTGGTCTAATTTCTTCATCTGTGAGAAGAAGGGATTGTATGAAATGGTCCCTAAGGTGTTTTTCCCCCATTATAATATTCCATAACCACTGTATGTAGGGAACATGTATGTATGTGTTTCTTTCTGAAAATTCTAATGCTTACAAATGCTGATGTGAGAAGATATTGACAGGTTCCATTGTGCTTAAAGCTATTTAGAAAACTATTCAGTACTTCAAAAATCCATAATTTTGCAAAAATGATTGGTCCTCACACAATCCAGGATGCTAACCATACTATCCCTAGGTATGGAACCTTAAATTTTTGTGGTGAGAAAACATACCATGACCTGGTGGCTAACCCTATGTCAATAAGCCTCTTTCAGCTCAAATAACAGATACAGGATTTATTGCCAGGCATGTACTTGATATCTTTCCAACTTGGTAAGACCTGTGAAAGCTTGTGTTTGAATGGCCTGGCCTTTGAAAAGCCATAGTCACTTCTGTGTCATCAAGAAACGCTGGAGGAGGACCTCTTTGGAGTATTTGGAAAACATTTATTAGCAAACTACTCATTATCTCAAAACAAAACCTACTTGCCTTCATATATTGAAAGAGGAACATATAAGTACATATTAAGACAAGACCAACGCAATTTAGTTGTTGGTATTAGGTAATCTCGAAGTTTTTAAAGACATTTGCCAATTATATCTCACAGACAACAGCACAGCAAATCATGACTACCATCTACTAATTTAGAGAAAGATGGTGACCTAAGTAAGTGGAGGGAGGTCCCACAGGAATAAAATCACAGATCCTTAAAATATTATAGGATTGAAGTATGCAACTACACACACACACACACACACACATACATGTATACACACACATATGTGTATAACTTATCTGTTCTCCAGTCTTGTACAATGAGCATCTCTAATAGATAAATGCAATATAACTACATTTTATTAAAGGAAATGAAGTGAATTTTAAAAAAATCTTTTACTGGTAATATGTGCATTAGCCATAATTTTATCATCTGTAGATGTTAGTGTATATAATATATACATACACATGCACTAACACAAATAAAAAGAAATAATAGTTTTCCAGTTAACATGTTCAAATTTTTGACATTATTTTTTTTTTGAGTTCCAATTTCTCTTCCTCCCTTCCCCTCTAGTGAGAAGGAAAGAAATTTGATATAGGTTATACATGTGCAATCATGAGAAACATTTCCATATTAATCATGTTGTGAAAGAAAATGGAGAACAACAAAAAAAGAAGATTTAAGAAAGTATGCTTTAATCTACATTTGGTCTCTATCAATTCTTTCTCTAGAGATGGACAGCACTCCTCATCATAAGTCTTTCAGAATTGTCTTGGATCATTATATTGCTGAGAATAGCTAAGTCATTCATAGTTGATCATCATACAATATTGCTATTACTGTGTGCAATTTCTCCTGGTTCTGCTCACTTGATTTTGCATTAGTTCATATAAGTCTTCTAGGTTTTGCTGGAAGCATCCTGCTTGTGAATTCTTATAGCACAATAGTATTTCATCATAATCATATACTACAACTTGATGAATATAACTTTTTAATGGAAACCTGACAGTAATATTTTTAGAAAATAATTATTATCAGAAAAAAGATATAAAATAAAAGAATCATAGAATTGGAATGGACCTTTGAAGTCATGCAACTCTATCTTCTACCAATATAGAAATATCCTCTATGATGATTCTGAAAGATGACCATTAAGACTCTTCTTAGTAACTGCTATTAACAAGAATATACTACCTTTCTGTTTCTGTCTCTTACTATGACTACTATTACAACTACTACTACAACTACAACTGCTACTACTACTACTACTACTACTATGACTACTACTACTACTGCCACTATTACTACTTCTCTCTTTATCTCTATCTCTCTTATACACACACATACACACATACATACACACACACAGTCATTTTTCACCTTTGAAAATTCTAGTCATTGTCAAGTTCTTTCTTCTATTGAACCTAAAACTGTCCACTTGTAACAATTGCTCTCCTGCATCTTCATAGAACGTCTACACATATTTCCACATCATGACCTTCTTGAAAGCAGTGACCATCTCCCCAAAAGCCTTTGTTTTTGAAGATTAATTATTGTCCAATTCATTCAACTGTTCAACTTTGCAATATTTAGAAAACTTTTTTTTATCAGATGTAGTTTGTCACTACTGCCACCCTTTCTCCACCCTGACAGCTACTAAGTCCAAAGGTCAAACCCTATTTCCCCTTGGCAAGAATCATATGTTCCATTGCCAAAATAAACACATCCTTGGCTAGTGAATGCATGTTAACAGAATTGGGTGGCACCTTCATTTTATGCCTTGTTTTATGTAATGTTCATTATGTGAAAGCTTTAAAGTTCAAGCTCTCACTCTGCTTGAAAACTCATAAGAGTTCTGGACATCTCACTTCCCTAATTCCCTTTACACTCTACACCTGGGACTCTGCTCATGTCTGTCTTACCTCCTCAAATACTTTCAATTAATATTGACGTGCAGTCATCAGATACCTACTCTGTACCCAGTACTGGGTTAGGTGTGGTGGTGGATATCAAAGAATGAATGGGATTGATACCTGCTTATACAACTTTACAATCTATTATCTCCATAGAAATTTAAGTTTTAAATTCATAAGGCAGGAAAACAGTACAAGAAAGGATATGATTCAGTGCTACTTCATATAGAGAAACAAAACTTAACAATATGCCATAGAGGTTAAGAGTTATAGGAGGTGAGAAAAAAGCAGGTGCTGCAATTATCATGGAAAATTTCATGACGGAATAGATCACTGAGTGATGAAAGAAGTAGAGAATTTGGATTGAAATAGAGGAAAGATTTGGATATTTCAGGAAAGTGGAAATAGCATGAATAAAGGTCTGATCAAAGGTGTTGCAAAGTTCAAGAACCTTTTAGAGACTCTCCTTTGGTTATCAAATGAAATCTAAACCCCTTATTATAGCAGTTAAGATCCTGCAAAAATGTAGCTCAAATTTACCTCATTAGCCTATCTCAAAACCATAATGCTTCACACCAGTCAAATCCAACTATTTGTTGTATCCCAAGCATTTGGTATGCATCCCTTTGCTTTTCCACCTTAATGCTTTAACTCAAGCTGTTTCCTAATCCTAAAATCCCCCCTACAAATGCATACACAATTATGATCTTATTTTATTCTTTCCATTATATTTATCTGTTTGTGTTTGTGCTGTCAACCCAATCATATTTTAAGCTCATCAAAGACAAAGATTATGTCTTATCCATCTTAGTATTCCTCCAGAATCACCATGTTGGGTATGTCTCCTACCTGCTTCAAGTCTCTTTTCACTTCAATATAGTGTTGTTTAACATGCCTACTGTCCATATAACTGACTGGATGAGTTGTTCATTTTCCCCAGGATAGATAGCTAGTGACTAACCTGCAGGATAGCTCCTCTTCATTTTAGGTCAGCTCTTCTACACTTAATTAATACCTTAATACCATTTTGCCTCATCTTCCTCCAGTCTTCCACCTTTCTCTGTTTTCTTTTATTTATTAATTGTTTACTTTTTGTCTATCACGCGCTAGTCTATAACATTCTTTAAAACAAAGAAAAAGAAATCTGCCATCACCTCAAGCTATCATCCTAGCCCACTCCTCCCTCTCTAAGCCAATTTTCTAGAAAAGCTGTCTATACTTGGTGCTGTCATTGCCTCTCCTCATTCAATTATCAGTCCTTTGTAATCTAGTTTCTGACCTCATCACTCATTTGAAACTGTTCCCTGCAAACTTACCAATGATATTTTAATTGTCAAATCTGATGGCCTTTTCTCAATCTTTATCCTTTTCCACCTCTTTGCATGGTTTCACTCTATTAACCAGCCTCTCCTCCAGTCTATCCTGTCCCCTCTGGGTTTATATGCAATTTCCTGTTTCTTATGCCTGTCTGCACACTCCCCATTTTCCTTCAAGGAATCAGGACACATACCTTGTTCTCTAAGGGTGTATCTTGATGCTCTATCCTGGATGAACTTCCTCTCTCTCTTCATTCATCTCATTTCATGACCTCATCTGTTTCATGGATTCAATGTTTCTATGCAGAACATGTACACACAGGCATATATATATACATGCATTCATGAATGCATATGCCATATGCATATGTGTACATGTATATACATCTGTATACATAAACCTGTATGTGGAAAACCTATGCATGCATGCACACACATATCATTTTCATGTCAAAGTCAAATACGCCCCCTTAATGGTAGCTGATAGGTAGCTAGGTGGTAAAATGTGTAGAGTATTGGATGTGGAGTTAGGAAGTCCTGAGTTCAAACATTAATCTTGGACACTCATTAGTTGTACAAACATGGGTAAATTAAAATAACCTCTCTGTGCCTCAGTTTCCTCAATTGTAAGATGGGGATAATAATATTGTCTATATCTCAAGGTTGTTATAAAGATTATATAGGATAGTGGTTATTTAAAAACTGTGCAAATTGTAAAGATTCATATAAATTACATCAAATATTCTAATATTACATGAATAATTCTTTTTTAGGGAGTCTGCAGGACATTTTATTTTTAAATATATTTCCACATCAAGTTGTAAAGAAGAATTAGAGCCAAAGTGAAAAAACCACAAGAAAGAAGAAAGAAAAGAGAGAGAAAAAATAGTATGTTTCAATCTGAGCTCAGACTTTATATTTCTTTGTCTGGATGGGGATAGCATTTTCCATCATGAGTCTTGGAATTATCTTAGATCCTCATGTTATGGAGAAGAGTTCAATCTGTCAAAGTTGGTCATTGGATAATGTTTTGTTATTTTATACAATGTCCTCCTTACACTCAGTATCAGTTCATGTCTTTCCAGGTTTTTCTGAAGTCTGTCAGCTCATCATTGCTCATAGCACAATATTATATTCTTATAAATTTGAATCATTTCCTATATATTTGAAAAATGAGGTCTTTATCAGAGACACTGGCTATAAAATTGTTTCCCAACTTTCTGCTTCCCTTCTAATTGATGGAGACATCTTCAAAGAGGTGAAGGATAACATAGGAATTATATGAACAAGAGCAAACAAGAAGATATAACTCCTTCAAGCTTTAACATTTGCCAATTGCTTTCCTCACCACTTTACTCTAAGGCAGGTATCATTCTTGTTTTATCAAAACAAATACTCATTCCAGGAACAGCTCTCACCAACTTAATATTTCTGTATATGTAATATCCATGGTGACTCTCTTTAATATTCCTTAGCTATGTACTTACCCAGGTTCCATGCTTTTTTCTTTTTTTTTTTTTATTGAATTAATGTATTTATTTTCTTGTTTACATCACTCATTTTCACGAGGTTTTGAGTTACAAATTTTCTCCCCATCTTTCCCTTATTCACCATCTCAAAACAGCAATCCCACTGTATAGCCCTCCCCCAATCTGCTTTCTCCTATATCCTCTCCCATTGCCCCCCTGACTTTCCAGTAGGGCAGAATGGGTCTCCCTACCCCAGTGCCTGTATATATTAATTCCCATTTGGATGTAGTTAATAATAATAACAATAATATATATGTACATATATATATTTTAACATCTGATTATAGAACTTTAAATTCAAGATTCTTTCCCTTACTCCCTTGTCACCCACCCCTACTGGAAGGACAAGCAATTCAATACAGGCTATACATGTGAATTACTCAGAACATCTCCACAGTGGACATATTGTCAGAGATTGATTATATGTGATTCCTTCCTAACCCATGCCCTCCCATTCTATTCTCTACCCTGTCCCTATCCCTTTATAGAAGTGTGTATTTCCAGCAACACTCCCCCCCCCAATGCTCCCATCATCCCACCTCTTATCCCCATCACCCCTTCTCTCCTGTGTGGCAAGATACCCAGTTTAAAGTTTATTTTGTTCCTTCCCTAAGCCAAATTCAATGACAGTAAGGGTGACCCTTTCCCTTTTGCCTTTCTCTTCTTCCCCTCCATTGTAACAACTATCCTTTGCCTCTTCTATGGGATGGTTAACCCCATTCTGTCTCTCCCTGTCTCCTCTTATTCTAATCCTCTCCCACCTCAGAATTCCACCTTTTAGAGTACTGTCCCTTCCTATTCAATTGATCTTGTGCCCTCTACATACTCATATATACACATACTCAGATATGTGTTTGTATGCATATATGAACCCTCCTATATAGACATATGTGTATGTATATTTATATATACATTTGCATTCCCTTCACCTACCTTCATACTGAGAATAGTTTCATAAGTTACAATTACCACTTTTCCATGTTGGCATGTAAATAGTTCAACTTTCCTTATGATTTCTTTTCCATGTTTACCTTCTCATGCTTCTTGTATTTGAGTGTCAAATTTCCTTTTCAGTTCTGTTTTTTTCAGCAAGAATGTTTGAAAGTCCTCCACTTCACTGAATGACCATATTTTCCCCTGGAACATTATATTCAATTTTACTGGGTAAGTGATTCTGGGTTTTAATCCTAGCTCCCTTGGTCTCTGGAATATCATATGCTAGGCCCTTTGATCCCTCAATGTAGAATCTGCCAGATCCAGTGTTATCCTAATTGTGTTTCAACAATATTCAAATTGCTTCCTCTTGGCAGTCTGTAATATTTTTCTCCTTGATCTGAGGACTCTGGAACCTGGCTATAACATTCCTAGGAGTTTTCTTTTGGGGAGCTTTTTCAAGAGGTGATTGGTGAATTCTTTGGAGTTCTATTTTGCCCTCTGGTTCTAAAATATCTAGGCAATTTTCCTTGAGAATTTCTTGAAGGATGCTTTCTACATTCTTTTTTTGTTCATGGCTTTCAGGTGGTCCAATC